>CM034541.1:2471755-2548570 GCA_020002185.1 Paraescarpia echinospica | reverse complement strand
CAGCATTCACTGAGGAAGTAACAGGTGATCTTATACGTAGGAGGAAGTCGACTGACCTGTCCACACTATCGCAGCATTCACTGAGGAAGTAACAGGTGATCTTATATGTAGGAGGAAGTCGACTGACCTGTCCACACTATCGCAGCATTCACTGAGGAAGTAACAGGTGATCTTATACGTAGGAGGAAGTCGACTGACCTGTCCACACTATCGCAGCATTCACTGAGGAAGTAACAGGTGATCTTATATGTAGGAGGAAGTCAACTGACCTGTCCACACTATCGCAGCATTCACTGAGGAAGTAACAGGTGATCTTATATGTAGGAGGAAGTCGACTGACCTGTCCACACTATCGCAGCATTCACTGAGGAAGTAACAGGTGATCTTATATGTAGGAGGAAGTCGACTGACCTGTCCACACTACCTCAGCATTCACTGAGGAAGTAACAGGTGATCTTATATGTAGGAGGAAGTCAACTGACCTGTCCACACTATCGCAGCATTCACTGAGGAAGTAACAGGTGATCTTATATGTAGGAGGAAGTCGACTGACCTGTCCACACTATCGCAGCATTCACTGAGGAAGTAACAGGTGATCTTATATGTAGGAGGAAGTCAACTGACCTGTCCACACTATCGCAGCATTCCACTAAGGAAGTAAATAGGTGATCTTTATAAGGTGGAAGAAGCTCTAATTGACCTGTCCACACTATCGCAGCATTCACTGGAGGAAGTAACAGGTGATCTTATGTAGGAGGAAGTCAATTTGACCTGTCCACACTCCATCGCATTTACTGACAAGTAACAGGTGATCTTATACATGGTGGGAGGAAGTCGCATCGACCTGTCCACACTATCGCAGAAAGCATTCACTGGGAGGGAAGCAACACTTGATCTTATATATGTAGGAGGAAGTCGACTGACCTGTCCACACTATCGCAGCATTCACTGAGGAAGTAACAGGTGATCTTGTATGTAGGAGGAAGTCAACTGACCTGTCCACACTATCGCAGCATTCACTGAGGAAGTAACAGGTGATCTTATATGTAGGAGGAAGTCGACTGACCTGTCCACACTATCGCAGCATTCACTGAGGAAGTAACAGGTGATCTTATATATAGGAGGAAGTCGACTGACCTGTCCACACTATCGCAGCATTCACTGAGGAAGTAACAGGTGATCTTATATGTAGGAGGAAGTCGACTGACCTGTCCACACTATCGCAGCATTCACTGATGAAGTAACAGGTGATCTTATATGTAGGAGGAAGTCGACTGACCTGTCCACACTATCGCAGCATTCACTGAGGAAGTAACAGGTGATCTTATATGTAGGAGGAAGTCGACTGACCTGTCCACACTATCGCAGCATTCACTGATGAAGTAACAGGTGATCTTATATGTAGGAGGAAGTCGACTGTCCTGTCCACACTATCACAGCATTCACTGAGGAAGTAACAGGTGATCTTATATGTAGGAGGAAGTCGACTGACCTGTCAACACTATCACAGCATTCACTGAGGAAGTAACAGGTGATCTTATATGTAGGAGGAAGTCGACTGACCTGTCAACACTATTGCAGCATTCACTGAGGAAGTAACAGGTGATCTTATATGTAGGAGGAAGTCGACTGACCTGTCCACACTATCGCAGCATTCACTGAGGAAGTAACAGGTGATCTTATATGTAGGATGAAGTCGACTGACCTGTCCACACTATCGCAGCATTCACTGAGGAAGTAACAGGTGATCTTATATGTAGGAGGAAGTCGACTGACCTGTCCACACTATCGCAGCATTCACTGAGGAAGTAACAGGTGATCTTATATGTAGGAGGAAGTCGACTGACCTGTCCACACTATCGCAGCATTCACTGAGGAAGTAACAGGTGATCTTATATGTAGGAGGAAGTCGACTGACCTGTCCACACTATCACAGTATTCACTGAGGAAGTAACAGGTGATCTTATATGTAGGAGGAAGTCGACTGACCTGTCCACACTATCACAGCATTCACTGAGGAAGTAACAGGTGATCTTATATGTAGGAGGAAGTCGACTGACCTGTCCACACTATCGCAGCATTCACTGAGGAAGTAACAGGTGATCTTATATGTAGGAGGAAGTCGACTGACCTGTCCACACTATCGCAGCATTCACTGATGAAGTAACAGGTGATCTTATATGTAGGAGGAAGTCGACTGACCTGTCCACACTATCGCAGCATTCACTGAGGAAGTAACAGGTGATCTTATATGTAGGAGGAAGTCGACTGACCTGTCCACACTATCGCAGCATTCACTGAGGAAGTAACAGGTGATCTTATATGTAGGAGGAAGTCGACTGACTTGTCCACACTATCGCAGCATTCACTGAAGAAGTAACATGTGATCTTATAAGTAGGAGGAAGTCGACTGACCTGTCCACACTATCGCAGCATTCACTGAGGAAGTAACAGGTGATCTTATATGTAGGAGGAAGTCGACTGACCTGTCCACACTATCGCAGCATTCACTGAGGAAGTAACAGGTGATCTTATATGTAGGAGGAAGTCGACTGACCTGTCCACACTATCACAGCATTCACTGAGGAAGTAACAGTTGATCTTATATGTAGGAGGAAGTCGACTGACCTGTCCACACTATCACAGCATTCACTGAGGAAGTAACAGGTGATCTTATATGCAGGAGGAAGTCGACTGACCTGTCCACACTATCGCAGCATTCACTGAGGAAGTAACAGGTGATCTTATATGCAGGAGGAAGTCGACTGACCTGTCCACACTATCACAGCATTCACTGAGGAAGTAACAGGTGATCTTATATGTAGGAGGAAGTCGACTGACCTGTCCACACTATCACAGCATTCACTGAGGAAGTAACAGGTGATCTTATATGTAGGAGGAAGTCGACTGACCTGTCCACACTATTGCAGCATTCACTGAGGAAGTAACAGGTGATCTTATATGTAGGAGGAAATCGACTGACCTGTCCACACTATCGCAGCATTCACTGAGGAAGTAACAGGTGATCTTATATGTAGGAAGAAGTCGACTGACCTGTCCACACTATCGCAGCATTCACTGAGGAAGTAACAGGTGATCTTATATGTAGGAGGAAGTCGACTGACCTGTCCACACTATCGTAGCATTTACTGATGAAGTAACAGGTGATCTTATATGTAGGAGGAAGTCGACTGACCTGTCCACACTATCGCAGCATTCACTGAGGAAGTAACACGTGATCTTATATGTAGGAGGAAGTCGACTGACCTGTCCACACTATCGCAGCATTCACTGAGGAAGTAACAGGTGATCTTATATGTAGGAGGAAGTCGACTGACTTGTCCACACTATCGCAGCATTCACTGAAGAAGTAACAGGTGATCTTATATGTAGGAGGAAGTCGACTGACCTGTCCACACTATCACAGCATTCACTGAGGAAGTAACAGGTGATCTTATATGTAGGAGGAAGTCGACTGACCTGTCCACACTATCGCAGCATTCACTGAGGAAGTAACAGGTGATCTTATATGTAGGAGGAAGTCGACTGACCTGTCCACACTATCACAGCATTCACTGAGGAAGTAACAGTTGATCTTATATGTAGGAGGAAGTCGACTGACCTGTCCACACTATCACAGCATTCACTGAGGAAGTAACAGGTGATCTTATATGTAGGAGGAAGTCGACTGACCTGTCCACACTATCGCAGCATTCACTGAGGAAGTAACAGGTGATCTTATATGTAGGAGGAAGTCGACTGACCTGTCCACACTATCACAGCATTCACTGAGGAAGTAACAGGTGATCTTATATGTAGGAGGAAGTCGACTGACCTGTCCACACTATCACAGCATTCACTGAGGAAGTAACAGGTGATCTTATATGTAGGAGGAAGTCGACTGACCTGTCCACACTATCGCAGCATTCACTGAGGAAGTAACAGGTGATCTTATATGTAGGAGGAAATCGACTGACCTGTGCACACTATCGCAGCATTCACTGAGGAAATAACAGGTGATCTTCCGTACATGTCCCTTCAGTCTGTATACGTTCTTCACCTTCAAAACAACAGCAATGGTTTGTGAACTTCGACGAATATGTAATACATTGTTTTAGTTTGGACCAAAAGTATATTAGACATTTCTGAATATATGGCATCAATTCAACGTTCCAACTGTATCAAAGCCACCCCTATAAGTCAAATAATGATATGCAAGGTTATGGATGGTTGAAGAGACCCACTGCAAAAATTCAAATTTCGAGAAATTAGGGTTTAAAATTTCCCACTTATTAAATTATATTCCTGTAAACCAAAAATAACCACAAAATGCATATTTTACATATTTGTTGTTTAAAGGCATCATTCAAAACACTAGTAGATAGGTATTAGTTTCTAACAACGCGAAGACCCCAAATTTATGCTTTCACCTCTGCGTGAGTATGGGCGTTCATTTCGATCAGCCAAGTGCAGCTTACACTCTCAGGCGACAAGACACATGATATCTCTTCTACCAACTTAGTCGGTCTTTTTAAAGAATGTTTTTATAATCTTTTGCACTAAAGGTCACCAGTGTTAACATGGAATGCATCCAGGGCAGGTTCTAATTACATAAGTGGAAATGCTTGCAGACAAATTGCTGTTTGTAATTGATTCTGGTTGTTATAATGCCATAACTGCCATAACTATAGGTGGTACTACTCCTTCATGTAACTCATTATGATCGTTACTGTATTTTTATAATGCCATAACTGTAGGTGGTACTACTCCTTCATGTAACTCATTATGATCGTTACTGTATTTTTATAATGCCATAACTGTAGGTGGTACTACTCCTTCATGAAACTCTTTATGATCGTTACTGTATTTTTATAATGCCATAACTGTAGGTGGTACTACTCCTTCATGTAACTCATTATGATCGTTACTGTATTTTTATAATGCCATAACTGTAGGTGGTACTACTCCTTCATGTAACTCATTATGATCGTTACTGTATTTTTATAATGCCATAACTGTAGGTGGTACTACTCCTTCATGTAACTCATTATGATTGTTACTGTACTTTTATAATGCCATAACTATAGGTGGTACTACTCCTTCATGTAACTCATTATGATCGTTACTGTATTTTTATAATGCCATAACTGTAGGTGGTACTACTCCTTCATGTAACTCATTATGATCGTTACTGTATTTTTATAATGCCATAACTATAGGTGGTACTACTCCTTCATGTAACTCATTATGATCGTTACTGTATTTTTATAATGCCATAACTGTAGGTGGTACTACTCCTTCATGTAACTCATTATGATCGTTACTGTATTTTTATAATGCCATAACTGTAGGTGGTACTACTCCTTCATGTAACTCATTATGATCGTTACTGTATTTTTATAATGCCATAACCGTAGGTGGTACTACTCCTTCATGTAACTCATTATGATCGTTACTGTATTTTTATAATGCCATAACTGTAGGTGGTACTACTCCTTCATGTAACTCATTATGATCGTTACTGTATTTTTATAATGCCATAACTGTAGGTGGTACTACTCCTTCATGTAACTAATTATAATTGTTACTGTATTTTTATAATGCCATAACTGTAGGTAGTACTACTCCTTCATGTAACTCATTATGATCGTTACTGTATTTTTATAATGCCATAACTATAGGTGGTACTACTCCTTCATGTAACTCATTATGATCGTTACTGTATTTTTATAATGCCATAACTGTAGGTGGTACTACTCCTTCATGTAACTCATTATGATCGTTACTGTATTTTTATAATGCCATAACTGTAGGTGGTACTACTCCTTCATGTAACTCATTATGATCATTACTGTATTTTTATAATGCCATAACTGTAGGTGGTACTACTCCTTCATGTAACTCATTATGATTGTTACTGTACTTTTATAATGCCATAACTATAGGTGGTACTACTCCTTCATGTAACTCATTATGATCGTTACTGTATTTTTATAATGCCATAACTGTAGGTGGTACTACTCCTTCATGTAACTAATTATAATTGTTACTGTATTTTTATAATGCCATAACTGTAGGTAGTACTACTCCTTCATGTAACTCATTATGATCGTTACTGTATTTTTATAATGCCATAACTATAGGTGGTACTACTCCTTCATGTAACTCATTATGATCATTACTGTATTTTTATAATGCCATAACTGTAGGTGGTACTACTCCTTCATGTAACTCATTATGATCGTTACTGTATTTTTATAATGCCATAACTATAGGTGGTACTACTCCTTCATGTAACTCATTATGATCGTTACTGTATTTTTATAATGCCATAACTATAGGTGGTACTACTCCTTCATGTAACTCATTATGATCGTTACTGTATTTTTATAATGCCATAACTGTAGGTGGTACTACTCCTTCATGTAACTAATTATAATTGTTACTGTATTTTTATAATGCCATAACTGTAGGTGGTACTACTCCTTCATGTAACTCATTATGATCGTTACTGTATTTTTATAATGCCATAACTGTAGGTGGTACTACTCCTTCATGTAACTCATTATGATCGTTAATGTACTTTTATAATGCCATAACAGTAGGTGGTACTACTCCTTCATGTAACTCACTATGATCGTTACTGTATTTTTATAATGCCATAACTGTAGGTGGTACTACTCCTTCATTTAACTCATTATGATCGTTACTGTATTTTTATAATGCCATAACTGTAGGTGGTACTACTCCTTCATGTAACTCATTATGATCGTTACTGTACTTTTATAATGCCATAACAGTAGGTGGTACTACTCCTTCATGTAACTCACTATGATCGTTACTGTATTTTTATAATGCCATAACTGTAGGTGGTACTACTCCTTCATGTAACTCATTATGATCGTTACTGTATTTTTATAATGCCATAACTGTAGGTGGTTCTACTCCTTCATGTAACTCATTATAATTGTTACTGTATTTTTCCCATCACAAATTATTTTATCTGAAAAAAGTAGTCTGCAGGTAGTACTGGTACAACTACAGCCACTAGATAGAAAGAGCTCCTATGGGATACTTACTATAGCTGGCCAGAAAGGAAAATGCCTACTCTTCAGCCAAACCAGGTCTCCCACGCTGATGGGCCCTAAAATAACAATCAATCACTCAATCAAATTTAAATCAATCAATCAACCAAGCAATCAGTTTACTGCTGAGAATCAATATAGCACAAATATGACATTCTATTAATTATAATATTATTATTCAACCTAACAAATTCACCAATAATTATGACATTAACAATCGCACAGGAAATGCCGTTCTTATATGCTGAGTGAGAGTATTTAAATCAAAAACTAGTTATTAAAAATAATAAACTTTATTTACACATTCTTCTTCCATGTAGGTTTACATCTGGTTAAAATACAGGACATGGTGCCATGGGACGCTTACATATTTAATGACATCATTATGGACAATTCTAGTAGCTACATTGAATACACTTATCCTTAGACTGCAATATTTACATCGTCACCCCTTTGATTTGTTACACAAAAACTATAGACACCGTTTTGTAAGCTTAAGCTGCAAAATGTTAGCTTTTAACATACTATACCAGTGATTGTCCAGAATTTCCTCTAGTGTTTCACTTGCCACACCGGATGCATGTGAGAATAATTGTTCCAAATGATGAGTGAATTTCAAACACCTGGTGATATATCCTAATAGCACAGGGCATTTCAAATTCATGCATCATTTGGCATAGACAGTTAGTATTATATATATTTGTTTGGGGCATGGGCAAGTCATATTAAGTTGACTAAATACACTATGCACTCACACGGCAACAATTTGTGTCGTTTTCGATTCACTCCACATCGAAGCCTTCAAAGTACAGTTTCAAAGACAAATATTGTCTTTATTTAGTAGTCCACATGTCCAGGCACACTGTACTGTCTATTGGACTATCTGCTTCCTCATTATCACCAGTATGAAATAGTAGCAGCATAAGTCTCCTTCAAACATTTTCAAAATCTTCATGAATCTGTTTGCCATCTTTGCTTTCAATTTACAAGGTGTGTCCTCTTCTTACAATAAACCCATAAACAGCACTGACTGACTGACTGTTTTACCTGTGACGCCTGAGTCTAGTGTCATCTGTGGCAGGTCGTCATCATCGTCTAGATCACTGCAGCTTGGAGACACACTGCAAGATGATAAAATCTAATTAATCATAATAATATAACAACATTTTGGGAGAAAATCTCATTAATAATAAAACAATGTTTTTATTTCTGATAATCAGAATGTCCATATAAAAAATAGGTCAAGAGGCCCTGAATTCCTTTGGACTAATACGTCTATATGTGACCCCGGGCTGACCAAATGAGTGATAAGTCAAAAAAATTGTAACATTGTTTTCTTACATTCTTGTAAAGGTTGGGTAGGGTGCTTTACACGGTTTCAAAAATTATCACTGCTATAAAAAGTGGCAAAGTTATGGACCATTGAACATGGTAGGGGTCAAAAAGTGAAAATGAGGAAAACGGCTGTTGAAGTTTTACATTACATATGCAAATGGATTGCATGGAAATATTACATGCATGACATTCAAATGTGGCACACAGTATGTATGTTATGTTGCAATGATACACCGGAAGTACAAATGTGCTGCTACAAAAACTTATAAAGTTATGCCAGATTATGTCTTTATGTATAAAACTAAAAGGACAGATTATTTGAGAGCAAAGGGTAGACTAAAGAAAATTAAAAATGGGTTGAATGAACTTGAAGCCTTTGTCAAACTGTTGTCTCGAGTTCACCAAAGGCAGTGTTCTGCTGTCAGAACTTCGAAGATGTTACTCACCTAACTTACAGGACTTTGTCAGTAAGAATAATGGGATGGTAATTTATACCAACGTTGTTTCCTGTAAAAGTCATTTTGTGGGATATATTAGCATTAGCCATGCCAATTCAAAAATTAGTGCTATATAATAGTAGTTTGTCAAAATGTAAACAAACTCAAAGACAGTTGCAGCTTAGCCTTAGGAGCTGGCTAAGCTCATGGCTGGGCAGCCAGGCTCCAACTTTATAATGATCTCATTTATCTACCTTCTCAACCACCTTCCATAGCTTAGTAACTCTTGTTATTGTGTAAATCAGAATATATAATTTATGTATGTGAATAGAATATAAGTACTAAAACATTCCTAATTTTACTGTTCCGCAACTTTTTTTTACTGTTCAGAAATATTTAATGACATATTTCACATGACATATTTCACATGTAGGAACAAATAATGCAGACAGGGAGGGAACAACTGCGATAGTACAGAAGTATAGACAGTTAGTGAGGAAGCTAAAGAAGACAAGAGTTGAACAGGTTATTCTATCAGGAATTTTGCCAGTAATGGGAGGAAGGGGGGCAACGTATAGAAACTGCAAGAGGATGGCGATCAACGCACTAGTTGAGCAGATGTGTGACGAAGAGGGGGTGGGATTCACAGATTTATGGGGATACTTTGTTGGGAGGGAAGATATGTACATGAGAGATGGCCTCCATCTTAATGGAAAGGGGGCAGCAGTTTTCTCAGAGAACCTGCTGCGATCTGTTGACAGTGGGACAGGTTGTATCTATTTAAACTAGATTCGCAGGGGGGACTCACAGAAAAGCCTGAAAATGGAGGCATAGATAAAGACAGCACAAATAAATCAACAAATAACAGTCTGGAAAACTCTTCTGAAGCTGGATATAAATGTGTTTGTTTAAATGCAAGGAGTATAGTAAACAAAAGAAATGAACTAAACATTATGGTAGAAGATATTGACCCTCATATAATAGGTATAACCGAATCCTGGACCACCACCGATATATCAGATGCTGAATTGGGACTGACAGGATATGTAATGTTTAGAAAAGATAGAATAGGAAGAAAGGGAGGTGGAGTTATTTTATATATTAAAGAATCTATTCAGGCTTATGAAATAAAATTAGAAAAAGAAGCAGATTGCGAAGAAGCTGTTTGGTGTAACATAGTTACAGGAAACTCAACGTTAACAGTTGGGTTAGTTTATCGAAGTCCAAACATAAGCATAGAAAAGAATGAAAAATACAAAACGCTATAAGGGAAGTAAGCAAACGGGACTGTATTATTATGGGGGATTTTAACCACGGGCATATACAATGGAAATCTCTACAGAGTATGGGGAGTGAGGACCACAAGTTTTTAGTTTTAGTTCAAGATACATTCCTTTCTCAACATGTGCTAGAACCAACCAGGGGTGAGAATGTGTTAGACATAGTTTTGTCCTCACAGAATGAATTAGTTGACAATGTCAAGATATGTGAGCCACGGGGGAGTAGCGATCACAACCAGATACATTTTACCATCAAAGTAAAATCAGAAAGGAATAGTAAAAGCAGTATAGGAGAAATTTCCACAAAGGAAGGTATAAGGACATGAGGAAATATTTAGCAAAGATAGACTGGAATAACACACTGAAAAATAAGACAGCAACAGAATGCTAGAATATATTAAAGAGTGAAATTAAGTGCATAGTCGATAAATTTGTACCCTTCAAAAACAAGGAAAACGGTCCAAAAAGAAACACTTATCGAAAGAAGCCATTAGAAAAATTAAGTATAAACAAATGATGTGGAAGTCATATAGATGTACTGGAAATGATGAAAACTACAACAGTTATAAAGAAGCACTTAACCAAGCTACAGCTGAAATTAGAAAGTCAAAGAGAAGCTATGAACAACAATTAGCTAGTAATATAAAACATGACAGCAAGAGTTTTTATGCGTATGTTTGAAGCAAACAGAAAGTTCGAGATAAGGTCGGTCCTCTAGAAGATAGTGCTGGAAATATAATATCAGAGGGATTCTTAATGGCAGAAGACCTGAATGAGTACTTTAGTTCAGTGTTTACCAGGGAATATATTAGTTCACTGCCAGTACCAGAGGCTAAGAAGTTCAAGGGGGCATGATTCAGACTATTTAGGACAATTAATTGTAACCGGAAATGGTAGCTAAGAAAAAATAAGGGCTAAGTGAAGGATAATAAATCACCTTGGAGTGGATGGTATTCCACCTAAACATTGGAAATTAGAACAAATTAGCATATCACAAGTAAATAGCTTTCAACTCTTGTCATTAGAAGAGGGAGTGGTCTTTGGAATGGGAAGAGGCAAACATTATACCGCTATTTAAAAAAGATTCGAGAAACAAGTCATGAGAACTATAGACTGAAAGTGAGTTTAACATCAAAGTGACTTGTAAATTATTAGAATGACGAATTAAAGATCATACATGGTGGATTTTCTTGTTAAACAAAACTTGGATGTCCATCCTCAACATGGTTTTTAAAGCTTAGGTCATGCTTTAAATCAAATATGTTATGTTTTTTGGAAGACATCACTAAGTGGGTAGATGAGGGATCACCAGTAGATATCGTCTACTTAGATTTTCAAAAAGCTTTCGACAAAGTACCACGTCAAATATTACTGCTGAAACTAAAGGCCCTTGGCATAGGAAATGGTATAATAAACTGGATAGAACAATGGCTGATTGACAGAAGACAACGCGTAGTAGTTGATGGGGAGGCTTCACACTGGAAATCGGTATTGAGTGGGGTACCACAGGGATCAGTATTAGGACCTACATTATTCTTAATATATATCAACGATTTGGATGATGAAATAACAAGCAAGGTGTTAAAACTTATGGATGATACAAAAGTGTTTTGTAGCTGATTGCAAGGGCGGAGATAGACAGTATTTACAAGATGACCTTGACAGGTTGATCAAATGGTCTGGAAAAGTGGCAAATGCTGTTCAATTTTGGGAAATGTAAATGCCCCCACACAGGACATGGGAACGAAGAGGTAGAATATACAATGGGGGGTACTGTACTAAGTACTACTGTAAAAGAAAAGGACTTAGGGTTAACCATTAGTGCTGATATGAAGGTTTCAGAGCAGTGCGGAATTGCAGCTTCAAAGGGAAATCAAATCCTTGGATTAATTAGGCGAAACATAACGTATAAGGAAAAAGAGCTAATAATACCGCTGTACAAAACAATAGTTAGGCCTCATTTAGAATATTGTATTCAAGCGTGGAGGCCATATCGCAGGAAGGACATAGATATGCTAGAAAGAGTGCAGAGGAGAGCAACTAAAATGATACCAAAACTGAGGGATCTTAGTTACGAAATACGCCTAAAAAATGCGGTTTAACAACACTAGAGACCAGAAGATTGAGAGGAGATCAGATAGAAGTGTTTAAAATATTGAAGGGTTATGAAAATATTGATAGAAATATTTTTTTCTCAGTTAAGAAAGATAGAAGGACTAGAGGACATGAACTTACATTGGCAAAGGAGCAGAGTAGATTGGATATAAGAAAGTTTTCATTTTCACAAAGGACTGTAAATGAATGGAACAGATTACCTGCTGATTGTGTGGGTGCTAGTAGCGTGAATATGTTTAAAAATAAAATCGACACATACCTCAGACGGGCGGGATACACATAGATAAAAGGGTCGGACTCTCGATAAGCCAAAGGGCTTCCTTGTCCACCTGCCACCTAGAGTTAATTCTGTGGGTGGCAATCTTGTTAAATCTCTTGTTAAATCTTGTTAAACATAAATATATAGGGAGCTAATGGAGAGGCCCATCATAATCCATAGCACTACAAAATGAAGTATCTGAAAGTCACATTTCATATAGTGACACATCTCATACTGTCTTTCTGGACTGTCGCAATGTCTAATAGTTTCCTATCACAACCCTCGTGTACGATATACCAAAAACTATATATTTCCAACACCACAACATATGTATTATCATTGGATAGGTAATTGAATAATCTTTCAGATGAATGCAACTTTATTGTAGCAGCAGAAAATGAAGCATACAAAAGTTACACCGCAAACAATGACATGCATTCTCAAAATGTGATTCATTATAAAAATTACCATTTACCAAGCTCAGTATGGTCAACATATTTCATTGCAACAACATACTAAAAGGTATCATCATGTAGATAATCCAATGCTCTTCAAAATAACACTTACTTGTAACTATAGAAAATGATAAAACTACCATGCATAATTTTTTTTGGAATCTAGGTCAAGCTTCTGAGGAAACAGATACTGTATAGAAATAACATGCTGAGTGCTAATGGGTTAACAGGGGTCTAGTGCATGCTGTCTGTTGACACAAGCCTCTGCGTGACCAATTACATATTAGTCACAGTTTCCATCAAACAATAGCAGCCAGAGAATCTTAGCTGCAGTGTGGTGGGATATTGTTGGAAAAGGGTTTAGCTTTTTGGGAGGCCCTGAGATGTCCTTAGAATGATTCAATCAAATACAAATTTCTTGTGTACAGTGACACTACCCTAAGAGACGTCTATGCCAAATTAGAGAAACAGTTTTTAAAATAACAGAAAAGACAACCTCTGATCCATGCAAGACACAGACTCCGCATGTGACAGATGTTGTTGGAAAAGGGTGTTGCCATCAAGTTATAAATAGAGCTCCTGCTGTAGAGGACAATTTACTTAGCAAATTTAGCATTTTATGGGGCCTTTGATGCCCTTAGAATGATTCAATCAAATACAGATTTCTTGTGTATAGTGGCACTACCACATGAAATGTCTATGCAAAATTAGAGAAAAAGTTACTGAAGAGTTTTTGAAAAATAGACAAAATGTGAAAATTTACCTGTTTTGGGGTCTTTTTTTTGGGGGCCATTAGGTGCCCTTAGAATGATTCAATCAAATACAGATTTCTTGTGTACAATGACACTAAGGAACGTCTATGCAAAATTTCAGAAAAAGTTGCTGAACGATTTCTGAGATACGGCAGCTAAAGGCGGACACAGAGTGATGGCAATAAAAATACATCAATAAAAACAATATATTTAAAAATTATACAAAACCAGGACTCACTAATGCCACAAATGAATAGCTTTTCTGATGACACATTTACATAATAATAATAAATAACTTCTTAAGCGCCAATATCCTCAGACAATCCGAGCTCAGTGGCGCACCAAAACCAAAGGATTAAGCATTCTCGTACTCGTGTGATAGGCGAAATTCGTCAACAAATGGATGGATGTGCTAGGAAGCTAGGGAGGATAGGCGATATTGAAAAGATAGGTTTTGAGGTGACGACGAAATGTAACAATATTTTCTGCTAATTTAACATTAACGGGAAGCGAATTCCATATAGTTGGCGCGGCAACTGAAAAAGCTCGAGTTCCAGCCTTTGTCTTAACTCTAGGAACAGATAGCAACTTCGAACTAGACGACCGAAGTTGTCTGGCTGGTGTGAGCATTGAGTGTAAATAACTAGGTTGTTTGGATGAAAGGGCTTGGTAGGTGATTGTGCAGATCTTAAACATAATGCGATATCGCACGGGGAGCCAATGCAGTGATTTTAGAAGTGGCACTGAGCGGGAGAATCGAGGAGATTGTGTGACTACCCTTGCTAAACAATTTTGGACGCGTTGTAGTTTGGCAATATCCTTGATAGCAATATTATGAAGGAGGGAATTGCAATAATCTAATCTGCTGCTAACAGGAGCTGTTGCGATAGTCTTAGCGACAGAAAGCGACATATGTCGGCGAATGCGGCGAAGATCACGGATATGATAAAAACAGCAACGGCACGTTTGGGATATGTGTTGTCTGAAATTGAAGTCGCAATCAAAGGTCACTCCTAGATTCCGTACTGATGCTGCTGGTGTGATAGTTTGACTCAGGATGCATGTTGGAAAAAAGTCATTTAGTTTACCTCGCTGCATTGGAGTACCAATGATGAGGAATTCAGTTTTGTCTGCATTTAACTTTAATTTACTATCGGTCAACCATGAAAAAACATCTTGGAGACAATCGTTGAGTCGGTTTAGAGAATGACTTGTATCAGGTGTGGCCAAGGAAATGTAGATCTGTGTGTCATCTGCATAAAGGTGATGATCCAAGTTATGACTTTGGATTACAGAGCTGAGTGGCGTAGTGTAGAGAGTGAAAAGCAAAGGCCCAAGAACGGAACCCTGGGGAATGCCACATGAAGTGGGGAGTGAGGTTGAAAAGTAATTATCTATCTTTATACATTGATGTCTATTGGTTAGATATGAAGAAAACCAGGTCAGAGCTGTGCCAGATATGCCATACCACAATGATAAACGTTTGACAAGAGTGTTGTGATCAATGGTATCAAAGGCGGCAGACAGATCAAGCAAGGTAAGTGCAGTTACTTTGCCTTTATTAATGTTTAATATAATCATTATTGTTTACTTTTAGGAGAGCAGTCTCTGTAGAATGAAATTGTTTGTATGCTGATTGGAGCACACTGGATAAACAAGTTGAGCTGATATGACACCTTAGACAGCTTGCTACGACTTTCTCAAGTATCTTAGAAATAAAGCTAAGATTATAAATTGGCCTATAATTTTTGAAATCATCTTTTGGCAGAGAAGTTTTCTTGAGAACAGGATTTACATGTGCGTGTTTAAAATCATCTGGGAATTTACCCGAACTTAGTGATAGATTTATGATATTCGTTATTGTACCAAGTAAAGAGTCAAGACATGCTTTTAGTAGTATGGTTGGTAATGGATCAAGATCGCATGACTTGTTTGGGGAGGACATTATTATTTTCCTCACTTCATCAACTGTGGCTGGCTCAAACAATACAAGTGGAGAATTTACTTGTGGGGAGTCCACATTTACAGTACTTAAAGTGTGACATGGAAAAGCAGAATGTATAAGACTTATTTTATCTTTGAAATGACTAGAAAACGAGTCACACAGAGATTTGACTGACACATGATTAGGTAGAGATGGAGGCGGCCTTCTATGTAAAATATGATTTATGCAGTTCCATAGCTGACGTGAGTTATCAGAGTTACTCGAGACCATGTTTGTGTAATAATTTGATTTAGCTTTGGCCATTTGTCTGTTGCAGTAGTGACACTGTTTAGAATATCGTGATCTGTCCAAAGGCGAGCGTGATTTGCGCCATACACGTTCAAGATAGCGCCGGCGCTTTTTAGATTGTAGAATTTCAGGAGTCATCCATGGAGCATGTGGCTTTTGGGACACAGATTTAGATCTCAGGGGTGCATGTTTATTAAGTAAATCTTTGAGTACTTGACAGTATTGTCGACACAGATCTGACAGATGTTCTTTGGGTTTACTGATGAGGTCGGATTTAAGGATGTCTGTCATTAATGCGGCAATGTCAATCTTATGGATCGGTCGGTAAAACACTTTGTTTTTGGACTCTACGGGAATTCTAGGAACTTTGAGATCAGCAATGACAGTGTGGTGGTCTGATAAACCATCTGAAGCAGTAGGTGTCTGAATATTGTTACAATCTGAGCGGGTGATTAAGAGATCGAGCCAGTGGCCATGTATGTGTGTTGAGAAGGTAACATGTTGTTTCATGTCATAGGATGCCAGAATGTCATTAAATGTACTTGTTGTTGATGAAGGTGTGTCCAGATGAAGATTAAAATCACCGAGTATATAACATTCTGAATAAATAGTTGCCAGATTTTCAAGTAGATCCTGGAATTCTTCAAAGAAATGGGCAGGGTGTCCTGGAGGGCGATAAATGCACACAAAATAAGCAGAGAAAGATGAATAAGAAATTTCGGCACAGATGGCCTCAAAGTTGGAGTAATCAGGGTTTGAATGCAAATTAACTTTGAACTGTTTTGAGACGAGAAATCCAACATCACCACCTCGTCCAACTGAACGTGGGCGATGATGGAAGGTGAAACTGGAAGGAGAAATGTCAGCAATGCATGCAGCTGTGTCATGTGGTCTGAGCCAGGTCTCAGTGACTGCAAGGATGTCTATTGTCTTGGAAGTTAATAAATCGGTAAGCGAGGCTGTTTTGTCTCGAATAGATCGAACGTTAGTGGTGGCTACTCGAATATTGCGCCTGATAGCAGGTCCAGGATTTAGACTTATATCTCCTGCTAGTAGTAAAATAATTGCCAATTTAAACGTTGGCTTAGAGCGGGGGATTGGCAGTAACTTTCTATTAAAGCAAAGATTAAGACATGGCAAACTGTGAAGATGTGACAAGGAATGTTGTGTTCTCATGTACTGAGAAACTGTTAAAATGACAGCCGACCGTTGGGGACTAAGTGGCTTGCACAGCGTAAAATCGTGACCTCTCGAAGCAGCAGAACAGGATAAAAATAAAACACACAATAAAAATGCTGGTGACATTGTCTTTCCTCGAAATGGTGAAGAATAAAATGATAATGTCTCATAAAAATAGTAAATAATTGAAAATAATAAAATATTCTAAAACTGTATAATTGTACTAAAAATAATGTAAATTTCTAGGTTATTAAAAAGTGGGTTGGCGATAATCAATGGCAATATTACAGGTCGTATGATTGTTCGCGCTCAGCAGGCCTGTGCAAAGTAACAAGACGTTAAAAAAATAACGTCTTGTTGAAAAGGCCTGTTAGTATATAGTTTATACCTTAATATGTTGTGTACGTAAGCCTGCTAGCACGAAAATCAAATCGACCTGTATTATCGCCCAACGAATTTAAGTACAAGATTTAACAGCGTTGGTGGTGACAATTTATAAAATGTTTGTTTAAACAAACAGTGCAATACGTTGACACTAATTCTACACTAGTGTCACAGACAAAATTAAACGTTAAATTGCAAAAATGATTTTGAATCACGCAGTGACAAAATAAACAAGTACCACCTTACGCCACCTAGCGACCAACCAAAATAAACAAGTACCACCTTACGCCACCTAGCGACCAACCAAAATAAACAAGTACCACCTTACGCCACCTAGCGACCAACCAAAATAAACAAGTACCACCTTACGCCACCTAGCGACCAACCAAAATAAACAAGTACCACCTTACGCCACCAACCAAAATAAACAAGTACCACCTTACGCCACCTAGCGACAAAAACAAAATAAACAAGTACCACCTTACGCCACCAAGAGTTGACATTGGCTGTAGCGCAACATCTCATAGGTGGATTGTTCAATATCCCATATGAATTGTTATAGTAATAGTGTCCCTCTAGCATGTCTTAGTGTTGACAGTTTTCAGTAAACAAAATCACTGTTAAGGAGTGAAATCAATTTTAAAGAGACAAATCTGTCTTACTTTATCACATAATAAATAGGAATATTAGTAAACAAGCTCCAGCTGCATGGAACATCTGCTTTTAAAAAAGAACATTCTATTCAGGCCTGAACTGTGTTAGACACTCATAAATAAAATATAATAATAAATTTCCTATGTATAGCTTCCCATCCCAATTTCTTCAGGGGCTTACGTAAATATGAGAACCATCCAGCCGTGAGGAAGTCTTTGATCATGTCCCAATGTGTTCCTAACACCTAGACTCCACTGTATGCAAGAAGCTTCAATGTTCTTACCCATAGCTTTATCTAGAGACCCACCCATCCATCTTTTGGTTTGTTTTGGTTAGAGGGAATTTGAGTTGATAGGCTGTAAGACAGGGTATCCTAGTGTTTGTGAAAATATATAATAATTATTATTCACTCTCATTGTTATTTTATGTGCATTATGCTATTAAATTGTGTCACACTTATGTATGCATGTAATATTTCATACATATGTATTTATGTGTATATATAAACAGTTTTGGACTGGATTGTAATATTTTGTATATGAGCACACATGGACGAGTGCATCTACCAGGACAAATTGGACTGGCAAAAATTTGATCCTGCATAAATGCCTATTCTCACCTGGGCGATGGCAGTGCCACTATATGTCCTTCAGCCAACAGTTTCTCCTGCTCTGTATCCTTCACTTTTAGTGTTGACCCACAACCACGTTTCCCCGTCGACCTTGCTTTCTTAACCGCCTTCACTTGGTTTGAAGACAATGATCTTTTGTTTCGAACAGGAGCTGACCAGGTTGACAACGACCTGTTTGTCGAAGACTCTGGAGTGGAGAGTTTGTTAGTTGCAGGAGCCAAACAAGATCTCCTGTTTTCAACAGATTGTCTTGCACAGACACGTTTAGCTGGAACAGGAGACAGCTCACCAAGAGACCTTGTTCTTATGTTGCTACGTGATCGTTTTGACGCGGCCCTTGTCTCGTGAGCTAGTTCATTGCATGACTCATTTGTAACTAATTGTCCTGCAGAAGGCTTTCTCTTTGCAGACACAGTCAATGGTTTTGAAGACTGAAGTACATTTGCAACATGATGGTCTGATGTAAGAGGTTGTTCTCCTGAAGACCTTCTTGTTGTGATAGCAACAGGATTGGTTGCAGATGAGACCAGTTCAGTAATAGTTGCTAATTGTCCTGCACAAGGTCTTCTCTTTGCAGACACAGTCAATTGGTTTGAGGACCATAGTCTATTTGCCGTAGGGTGGTCTGGAGAAGGACCCAGAGAGGCTGCAGAAGGGACCAGTTCATTTAAAGACTTTCTGCTTGCAACAGCAGTTGACTGCGCTAAGGATGACTGTCTTCTGGTAATCATAGTTGATGGGGGTGTAGAAGATTTAGCATTTGAAGCAGGAGGCAACAAGTTTAAAGAGGGCTTTTCACTTGTACCAGGAGTAAGAAGACCTGGATATCTTCTGTTTGTTATTTTACTCGATTGATCTGATGAAGGTCTTTCTTCTGTAGTAACACCTGGAAGATCTGAAGATCGTTCCATTGTAGAACTCACAACGACACATAAGTGATCTGAAGTGGGTCGTTCCTCTGGGGCTACAGCCAGAAGATCTGAATATCTTGTGTCCACTACAGTACACACTTGATTTACAGTACACACTTGATCTACAGTACACACTTGATCTACAGAACACACTTGATCTGATGAGGACTGTTCCATCATAGCACCAACAGGCAGAAGGTCAGAAGATCGGTTTGCAACAGCACTCAAGTGATCTGAAATGGGTCGTTCCATTGTGTCAGCAGCCTTTCGGTGTGACAAACACTGTGTGCTAACACAGAAAGACTGGCTCAAAGAGGATGTCCATTTTGGTACATCACTCTGCAACTCTGAGGTTGCCTTTCTGTGTGTAACAGTAGCTGTGTGTTTCGAAAAGGATCTTTTATGTGTACCAGGAGGCAAGCGAACTGGGGCAGATGTCGACTTGCCAGTGGTGCTGGGAACAGACTTGCTCACAGAACAAGCCTCTCTTGCTGTTATCCATTTGTTTGCAGCACGAGTCCATTTATTCCTCTTTATAGCAGATGCCCATTTCTTCCCGGGATTCTGTCTCTTTGGTGAATGGCGCACCCATTGCTTTTGAGAATGATAAGCCCATCGCTTAGGTGAATGATATGCCCGTCTCTTTGGTGAATGGTGTGCCCATCGCTTTGAAACCGAGGCCCACTTCTTCATACACAGTCTGCGTTTCCGAATAATCGGACGTTTCTCCGGAAGATGGATTTCTTGCGAGCTATTGCAAGAGCAATGTTCCCTGCTGGTATCAGGCAGTGCTGTACTGCGTTCTATGGTGTATGTGTGATCACCTATTATAGGTGTCCACTGGGAAGAGGGGCCAGCTGGTGGTGTTATCTGAGGACGACAGAGCTCGTCCACAGTGGGAGAAGGCGACCGAACTCTGCAACAGTGAAACACAATTACTTCAGCATTAGTGTTCTGCATATCCACGTTAATTAAAATGGTGCACATACCAGGCATATTAAACATAGAGCCAGTACCAGCACAGATCCACTCATAGATAACTGACACAAATTTACATACATGAACCAATGCAAAAAATGCAGCCAAAATAAACAGGTACATTTCTATATTGTATTCAGAATCATAAACAAGATTTAGAATCCAATGACACAAGTTACATAAGGGTCCAGAAGATGATGCCACCTCCATGCATTGTCAAAGCTAAAAGATGGTTTCGGGTGCTTGGGGAAGCGGGTGTCTCGATGCTTTTGGGGCGTTCAGGGGTAAAGGATTAAGAGAGATCTCAAAAGGACAGAGTGAACAGCTAAGAAATTGTTGGACTCTGGATAAGCCAAAGGCTTCTTTGTCCGCATGCCGTCTGGAATTGTAGCTCTGGACTGCAATCTTGTTTAATCTTGTTACGAGTGAGAGAACACTGCAGCAAATGAGGGTAGATGGAGAAGTATTATTGAGATGATTGAACTGGTTAAGTGATGTGGTCCCAGCTTGCAAGCCAACACATACCGTGTTGGCTGGGAGATGGTCTGAGGCAAGACTCCAAACACAGGTCCAGCCCAGGTCTGCTGGGGACAATGTGAAGCCACTGTTGACGTCCTCACCAAGAGGTCGGGTCCTGATGTCTTCTGTGCACCCCTCAACAGACTGAACAATGACACAGGAGGGGCTACAGAAGGGGAGATGTTCACATTCCCTCCCCCGCTGTCCTGTGGGAACAGAACACACATGGGTGGAGTCATGGGATGGGAAACACACTGTCGGGCATCCAACGTTTCCCCTGACAAGGTATCACCCATTTTTGGCTCGCCGCTGTTCTCTGGGAAGGCTGAGGATGGTGTGTGAATAGACGTCTTCAAAGAAACGCCATCAGTGCTATTTGTTATTGGATTCACTGTAGGATCCAACTGCGGGATTGCACAATGCTTCAGTGTCAATTCTTCTGCAATGAGGGATTCACCAGGCACTTGCAATGGTATCACATCAGCCGACAGACATGCTGTGGCAGTTTTCCGTCTCTTGTTCTTCAGAGGAGAGCTAACGTAGAAAGACGAGGAAATTGTCCTGCATCGGGATCGCCGTAGTTGCCTGCCAGGTGGCGCTGGAGTGGTGTTCATAGCAGGACTTGCTTCTTTCTCAGTGATGTGACACACATCAACGTCAAATGCGAGATGGAGTTTCTGACCTCTGTGTCGTAGTTCTGAAAGAAAATGACACCAGGTGGGGGCTAATGATATGCCTTAGTTATTAAAGATGCAGTTGTTTTTATGTTATAGCAAAATCACATTACGTAACGTGCATATTTAAATTGCACCATACAATATAAAGTAAACCTACTAAAGTGTATATCTACTCTAAAAATATCTTTATAATCTAAATGTGTTTTTAATTAACCACTACTATATATACAAAATAAACTTACTTTGGAGCAAATATTGAAACATATGCAACGTTTCGACCCATCTTCAGTGGATCTTGTTCAAGCACTGATGACCTAAGCCATGTCACATGTCACCAGTGCATGAACAAGACCCGCTGCAGACGGGTTGACATGTTGCACAGGTTTTAACATTTGCTCCAAAGTAAGTTTATTTCTTGCTGTCAAATAGAATCTTGGAGCCGTCAACAATATGTTTCATACTACTACCTAGGTATATAGCTTCAATGAATGGCGACACGGGTGTTCGGTGTGCAGTGTAAACAGAGTATTGGAGTAGAAACAGTAAACATTAGTTGAAAACCATTGTGAACTCTTGGTTCATGGAGACAAACGGGTACACAACGATATTGTAAATGTTTGGTAGGGAGCTTTACACGGTTTCAAAAATTATGACTGCTACAAAAATTGGCGAAGTTATGGAGCATTGAACATGGTAGGGGTCAAAAAGTGAAAATGAAGAAAACGGCTGTTGAAGTTTTACATTATATATGAAAATGGATTGCATGGAAATATTACATGCACAACATTCAAATGTGGAACACAGTATGTAATATGTATGTTATGTTGCAATGATACACTGGAAGTACAAATGTGCTGCTACAAAGACTTATCAAGTTATGCCAGATTATGTCTTCATGTGTAAAATTAAGAGGACAGATTATTTGAGAGCAAAAGGTAGACTCATTGTTTGACACAGTTTAAAACCTACAGGCAACTGTCCAGTTTAACAGGGGTCTAGTGGCTTAATGCTGTCTGTTGACACAAGCTACTGCCAGTGACCAATTACAGATTAGTTAGTTTCCATCAAACAATAGCAGGCAGAGAATCTTAGCTCCACAGCTGGGTGTAATACACAACAAGTGATAAATATATGATACACTTGAAATACAAATGTGCTGCTACAAAAATGTATAAAGTTATGCCAGATTATGTCTTTATGTATAAAATTAAGAGGACAGATTATTTGAGAGCAAAAGGTAGTCTAAAGAAAATAAAAAAATGGGTCAGCTGGACGGTGATAGACCGTTTGAACTTGAAGCCTTTGTTAAACTTTTGTCTCGACTTCACCGAAGGCGGTGTCCTGCTGTCAGAACTTCGAAGGTGTTACTCACCTAACTTACAGGTCTTTGTCAGTAAGAATAATGGGATGATAATTTACACCAACGTTGCTTCCCGTAGAAGTCATTTTGTGCCATATATTAGCATTAGTCGTGCCAATTCAAAAAAAAATTCTATATAATAGTAGTTTGTCAAAATGTAAACAAACTCAAAGACAGTTGCAGCTTAGCATTAGCCTGTTCTGAAATATTTTAATGACAATGATATATTTCACATAATTATATAGGGAGCTAATGGAGAGGCCCATCATAATCCATAGCACTACAAAATGAAGTATCTGAAAGTCACACTTCATATATTGAGTGACACATCTCATACCGTCTTTCTGGACTGCCGCAATGTCCAATAGTTTCCTATCACAACCCTCGTGTACAATATACCAAAGCCATATATTTCCAACACCACAACATACGTATTATCATTGGATAGGTAATTGAATAATCTTTCAGATGAACGCAACTTGTAGCAGCAGAAAATGAAGCATACAAAAGTTACACTGCAAACAATGACATGCATTCTCAAAATGTGATTCATTCAAAAATGAGTGCTATATAATAGTAGTTTGTCAAAATGTAAACAAACTCAAAGACAGTTGCAGCTTACTGTCCACCAAGCAGTAGCAGAGCAGTTTTATAATAATAATAATCCACAAGTTAAGTGGCTGATCTTCCTTTTATCAGTCATGTGATGTTTATTGTGAGCATGGCGGACAAATGGTTATCATACGTAGACAGGTACAGAAAGAAACTGACATTTTCTATAAAAAGAACACGTTTGCCTATCAATGGCATGTATTTCCTATTGTTGCCGTTTCTGCCGGGCAGAAACAGTTTCTGCCCGGCATAAATCAAACAACCCTGTAGGTAATTATTAATCAAATGTTTTTTGGTGAATCATAGTTACAGATCATTAAGGGTTATAATGGAAGTAAAATGTTTACATGTTTACTGTTCACTTATTGCACCACGTCTTGCATTTAGAGGAATAATTATAATAGAAAATAAAATGTTGTGGCACATGTTTTTAAATACATGCATCGATGAGAAACCGGGAATTACTTTTCTGTGGCCTAAGAATAACTAATTTCAATTAACTTTCTGCTTATATAAAACAACTGCATAAAATATATATCCATACAAGACACAGACTCTGCATGTGACATATGTTTTGGGAAGGGGAATAGTGTTCTATTTCTGGTACAAGGTGCTGTGTTTGTTGACCCAAGCCTCTGCCAGTGACCAATTACAGATTAGTCATACTTCCTACCACCAGCCACATTGACCCAAGCCTCTGCCAGTGAGCAATTACAGATTAGTCACACATTAACCAGCCAGCCACAGTGAGGTGTGACAGATGTTGTGGGAAAAGGGATTAGATGAACAAAAGGACTGGAAGCCTGCTAGAGCTACTGCTACAGTAGACCATTTAGTTAACAAATTTAGCATTTTAGGGGATATTGGGAGCCCTTAGAATGATTGAATCAAATACAGATTTATTGTGTATAGTGGCACTACCATATGAAATGTCTATACAAAATTTGAGAAAAAGTTACTTAAGAGTTTTTAAAAAAAATAGGCAAAATGTGAAAGTTTACCAGTTTTGGGGTCCTTTTTTGGGGGGGTCATTAGTGTAATGATATGCACATCATTATGGCTAGCTGCAGATTAGCTGCAGCTCAGTCGTCTTGACCTAGATAGGGAGGCTGGTGTTTCAGACATAAAGCATAAACGTTTCTTATTAATCCGTGTTCTGTGTTACACGCTACCCGAACAAACACAGTAACATGACATGGTGGCAGCGGTGGGATCGTGAATGTATAGCATATCATAGCCTATCAGATGTAGCCTTGGCGAAGTTTTGAAGAACATTGCGAACGATTTCACGCACCAAAAATGGCGCATCGGCTATGAACTGTCATTCTCGATAACCGTGTCAAAGGTCACGTCAGGCGCTGTGTACACTCGCAGGCCTAGAACATTCGTAAAAACACCTACGCTGATCTGTAAGCTAGTCATGACTCAAAACAATAGTCAGACAGCTGTATATGATTATTATGTAAGCTTAGACTCGTAAAAGCAGTCATACAGCTACACATCGACATTGCCACTCAACAACAACAACGTCAGCGAGAACGTCAACGCGATAGCCAATAGCAACATGGACCACGTACCACGAATGGACTGGTCAGTGCCGAATCCGGCCGACACTTTCAAACTGTTCAAACAGAGAATTGAGTTGTACTTCAAGGCTAAACGCATCGAGACCGCAGATCAAGTTGTCCACATTTTGCTTCAAGTTGGCGATGAAGGTTTGCGACGCTACAACTCTTGGACACTATCCGAAGAGGACAAGAAAGATCCCAAGAAGATATTCGCAGCATTTGAAGAGCAGCTTGAGCCACCGGAAAACTACCGGATCAGTCGTCTGAAACTGACGCACTACAGACAGACGCGCGAAGAAGGATTGGACGATTTCATCAACAGGTACAAGCTACAAGCTTTAAAGTGCGATTTTGTTGACGACGAATTGAACGAACGTTTAATTGAGCTGATCATAGCAAGCACACCAATCGCAGACTTTCAAAAAGAGCTGCTGAACAAGCCAAAAGGCATGAAGCTTCACGAGGCAATAGCCCTTGGACGAAGTTACGAAGCATCGGCAACGCACGTCAAACAACTACAGCAATTGCATAGCGACGGTCGAGCACAGCAGATGGATGTCATCCGAGACAAGCTCGTGATGATCACCGATAAACCCATCGCATCAGCTCTGCCAAGACTGCAACGGATGTTGATCAAGTTGCATGGGTACAACTTCACGATGACGCACCGACCCGGTTCACAAAACCAACTCGCAGATGGTTTGTCGCGATTACCTAGTCCACACAACGCCACACCCATCGACCTTGATATGCGAGTAGATCTTGTTCGTTTTTCAACGGAACGATTGGATCAAGTCAGGCGTGACACATCACTGGATGCAGTACTGAACCAGCTCTTGGAAACAATCGTGGCAGGCTGGCCAGAAGACGTCAAGGATCTACCTACAGACATTCGATCGTTTTGGAGTTTCCGAGACCAACTGTCTGTTGAGAATGGTCTGGTCCTGAAAGGCCAACAACTCGTCATTCCACGAACACAACAGCCTGAGATCCTGCGACAACTACACACCGCTCATCTCGGCAGAGAGAAGACCAAGTTGCTGGCAAGAGACACGGTGTACTGGTTGAACATCAATAAAGACATTGATCGACTTGTGCAAACCTGTAACGTATGCCAAGAACACCAGTCATCGCAGACACCAGAACCTTTGCTGCAACACGATATTCCATCCAAGCCGTGGAGCGTGTTGGGGACTGACCTGTTTGAGTTTGAAGGGCACCAGTGGTTGATAATCGCTGATTACTACACCAAGTACCCCATCATCAGACAACTACCAAACCCGTCTCCAAGTCATGTCGTGGTGAATGCCACAAAACAGATCTTTGCCAAGTTCGGAATTCCTGACCGAATGGTAAGCGACAATGGCCCGCACTTTTCCAGCGAGGCCTACCGTGATTTCGCACGGACTTGGCAGTTTGATCACATCACAACCTCACCTAGACGGCCCCAGGGAAACGGTTTCATCGAGCGACAAGTGCGGACAATCAAAGCCTTGCTGAAGAAATCTAAGCAATCCGGCACGGACTATCAACTCGCCCTGCTCCACTGGCGTATCACTCCCATCAATGCAAAAATAGCTAGCCCAGCGCAGCTGATCATGGGACGACGCCTCAAGTCAACCATTCCTGTGAGAGTTCGAAACGACGTCCCAAACGAAGACGATGTGCACCTCGAGCTACAGCGGCGACAAGTCTCACAGAAACACTACTTTGATCGACGAGCACAATCTACTGACTTGCCTCCTCTCTATCCCGATCAACAAGTTCGTGTGCAACACCCGGTAACAGGACGATGGGACCCCACCACTGTACGAGCAGAATCAACCGAGCCACGATCCTACATTCTACGGAACATGAACGGGAAGGAGTTCAGAAGAAACCGTCAGCATATCCGCGAGAGTCGTCAACTTCCGCAGACTGATGAAGCCATCGAGGAAACACGTCATGCGACACCAACGCCATCACCGACCGCGGCTACAGAAACTGAGCTACTGAGCACAGTCGCCCCAATACCTTCGCCATCAACTCCTGCACGATACACCACGCGAAGCGGTAGAGTTGTGAGAAGCCCGCGACGACTGGACTATTAGGACTTGTGCCATATCCTTTTAGTCGCATAGCTAGTATTTGTATTTTACCTTTGAACATTTATCAGCATGATACTTAGATAGTTCGTTTTGACATTTACACGTTTGCTATTTGCACTTTTCGATTGTTATCTAGTTCTGCTGTTCGAAAGAAGGGAGATGTAATGATATGCACATCATTATGGCTAGCTGCAGATTAGCTGCAGCTCAGTCGTCTTGACCTAGATAGGGAGGCTGGTGTTTCAGACATAAAGCATAAACGTTTCTTATTAATCCGTGTTCTGTGTTACACGCTACCCGAACAAACACAGTAACATGACAATTAGGTGCCCTTAGAATGATTCAATGAAATACAGATTTCTTGTGTACAGTGACACTACCACATGAAATGTATATACAAAATTAGAGAAAAAGTTGCCGAACAGCTAAAAAAAATAGACAAAATGTTACATTTTTACCATTTTTGGGGTCCTTGGAGGCCCTAGGGAGCCCTTAGAATGATTCAATCAAATACAGATTTCTCGTGCATAGTGGCAGTGCCCTAAGATATATCTATGCAAAATTAGAGAAAACGTTGCTGAACGGTTTCTGAGATACAGCAGCTAACGGCGGACGCAGAGTGATGGCAATAGTCCCTTGGACCTTCGGCCAAAGGACTAAAAACGGGTAAAACAATTACACTAAACAGAATGTTAGATTGCATATTAATACAAAAATAAATAATTAACATTAGGCGCCGACTAAAACGGTGGCACTTAACCTTTTTGGTGCGACCCAATTTGTGGTCGCAGGAATAACTCGGAGACCTACGTGTAATGAGGAAATAAATAGGCAGAGCATACACACAAATGATAAATGAGAACATGTATTAAACTTGTCTGCTGAAAAAGGAGGAATCAACAAGTAGCGTCATTCACTGGTTTACTGATGTAGAATGGCAATTCTTAACCCTTTTTTGCGTTGACCCAAATTCTGGTCGCAGGACTTGTTTGGCAACACATGCCATCAAAGATTACTTGTGATAAAGTATCAAACAAATAATGATAAAATAAACATACTATACATAAATAAACGAGACAAATTTAATTTTATTAAATATATTTGCTGAAAACGGAGAAGAAATCATCAAGTCAGCACCGATCAATGGTATGTCAACGTAAAAAATAATACACCCCTACCAACTCGATAGCAAGGATAGTGGACGGAATTGGCAAGATGGTACAGTTTCAACATTTGATTGAAAGATATTAGATCCACACCAATTGACTTAGTGTTGTTAGTAGGGAGACAAACATTCTGATAGACACGTTACTATATGACACTGTACTATTTTGTACTGTGATGTAACCACTAAGTGAATACAAAATGACACCAATTGTTGCCACTGTGGCACAACGCATTTTCGACAGCATCAAACAAAATATGACCTACCCAAACCTTAAATTATGAAAAATAAATTATTCTTTTTGCATTGTCTGGTACAGGCAAGAAGGACAATAAAGAACAGTTTGGTTGTTACTTGACACCGTACACTGCAGAGGTTAAGAAATACTGGATTAAAACATATAAATATATACATACATATATGCATCCACTCAGTGTTGGCACTGGGATCTCAAAACACACACACGCAAACACACATTCACACACACGTGCATGCACACACACACACAAGCACACATACTTAGACACACACACACGTGCATGCACACACACATACACATGCATGCACACACACGCGTGCATACACATGCATGCACACACATGCATGCACACACACATACGCGTGCATGCACACACACACACACAAACACACACATTATGATGTACAAAATATATACATAAATTATATAGTTACCAAACTATACTGTCCCAAGTGCTACAGTAATGCTACCCATTTACAATACTGTAATGGTGGCAGGTGGCTAGCTGCTGCCCTTAGGTTGGGTGAGTTTAAGCTCACATATTTACTACACAGATTATACGATGTTTTCAAGCATGGTGACATTACTTACCTCTGCCACATTCCATGAACGATTCCTTCTCGGCGCAGTTAAATGGAAGGATTGAATTTTCATCGGTGACAAGTGTACTGCCAACAAAACCAAGATATAACAGAGATCCAACAAAACACCGCTGCTCTTGCACATTACCTGGTTTGCACTAACTGGTGTGCAGCAGGTTTCATAGTACTGCAAACAGGTCATGTACAAAAAGTTACGAATATGTCCCACCCTGAATAATGTGTTTGATTCTATCAATGAGGCCAATATGTTAATAAACTTGAGTCACAGTCCAGTAAACATCTTTACACTGTCTTGTAAAGAAATACACTGCCATGTAAAGGATGTTCCCAATACAAGCATTCTACATCACCGTGTAGCTCAATTCAATGTGTTTATATTAATATAGCAATCTTTTCAGTATTCTCTCCACTGACTGTTCAGAAGAGAAAAAAATGGGCTAAGAGGCCCTGAAGTCCTTTGGACTATATTGTGAGTTTGTAATTATTAATGAAATGTTTTTTGGTGAATCATAGTTACAGATCATTAAGGGTTATGATGGAAGTAAAATGTTGACATGTTTAGTGGAGACGATATGCATGCCAGTGAAGAAACACCTGGAAATAAAATATTTGAGTAGACTGTTTCGTGAAGATTGTATATATTAGTTAATGTGTAATTAAAAATACTGTACAATTTGATCCCGATACTCTGCTATTTAGGCCGATTTCCAGTGGTTGTAGAAACCTTGCAGGAGAGGTGGTGAGCTGCAATCTCACATGTGGCACAGTTAAAGGTTGTTTAAGAAAATGTACACACATTTTTGTTCTTATTTTGCCCCTACCACCCTCCCCCAGAATGGAAAGACGAAAGAGATGAACTATGATAAAACTTAATTTGTTCAAAAGGTATGTACATTTAGCATGCATTTTGACTTTAAAACTGTAGCAATTAATGACATAATACTGATTGAATTGGAGTGAAGTAATAGCTGTAACATGTATAGTAAACATCTTAATAATATTCCTTATAATGTTGGTTAAATATGCTTTAATGTTTTCGAGTATACCTAAGTTATTTTATATATTATTTTATACCTAAGTTATTTTATTTTAATCCTAGGTCATATTGTTCTATTGCATTGATAATTATGTCTATTGCTGTTTTAAAGTTTCCCAGGTTCTGCCAGTGCAGTAGGGATTCCCATTACACATTATAGTTACAGCCCACATAGTGGCATTTTGACATTGGGACAATGGCAGGCAGTGAGCTGAAGGCTAGTCCAATACACAGATTTACAGCTGGTCACCCAACTCAGCAACACCAGTGATCAGAGCAAAGTCCACTACCCAGTTATAAATAGAGATCAGTGGCTGCAGCATGTTTACAGCTTACAGGAATTTTTTTTACATTTTGGGGGCCCTGGGGTGCCCTTAGAATGATTCAAATACAGATGTCTTGTGTATAGTGGCACTACCACATGAAATGTTTATGCAAAATCAGAGAAAAAGTTACTGAAGAGTTTTTTTATAAAATGGGCCAAAAAGTCCTTTGGACTAATACGTCTATATGTGACCCCGGCTGACCAAATGAGTGATAAGTCGGAAAAATTGTAACATTGTTATCTTACATCCTTGTAAAGGTTTGGTAGGGTGCTTTACACGGTTTCAAAAAATATGACTGCTACAAAAATTGGTAAAGTTATGGAGCATTGAACATGGTAGGGATCAAAAAGTGAAAATGAAGAAAACGGATGTTGAAGTTTTACATTATATATGCAAATGGATTGCATGGAAATATTACATGCAAACATTCAAATGTGGCACACAGTATGTAATATGTATGTTATGTTGCAATGATACACTGGAAGTACAAATGTGCTGCTACAAAGACTTATCAAGTTATGCCAGATTATGTCTTCATGTGTAAAACTAAGAGGACAGATTATTTGAGAGCAAAAGGTAGACTCACTGTTTGACACAGTTTAAAACCTACAGGCAACTGTCCAGTTTAACAGGGGTCTAGTGGCTTAATGCTGTCTGTTGACACAAGCTACTGCCAGTGACCAATTACAGATTAGTCATAGTTTCCATCAAACAATAGCAGACAGAGAATCTTAGCTCCACAGCTGGGTATAATACACAACCAGAGCCACCACTGATTCATGGTCAAGTAGATTAGCTCAATGCACCAACTAAAACAATACACAACACTGTGAGTGACAGTGTCCAGAGTGAGGCCTATGCAGCTTCCTCATTGCTGAATAGATCAATTAAACCGGCTAAGTGGATGACATTCTGCACAAGTGTTCATTAATCCTTAGTGATTGTTCAGAACACCAGACTGACCACATACCTAAACAAAGCGAATGTAATAGGTGAAGAACAGGCAGTGTTCAAATAGGGGTATTGGTTGAATTGTATTTGTCTCAATGCAAAAGGCTTTATTGTGCCTTCATCAATTATAAGAAAGCATTTGATTTAGTAGACCGGTCCTCCCTGTGGTCTAAGATAATTTCATACGGTATTAATGGTATTGTGTTGAAAGTTGTATACAACATATACAAAAATGGGTCAGCTGGACGGTGAAAGACTGTTTGAAATTGAAGCCTTTGTAAAACATTTGTCTCGACTTCACCGAAGGCGGTGTCCTGCTGTCAGAACTTCGAAGGTGTTACTCACCTAACTTACAAATATATAGGGACCTAATGGAGAGGCCCATCATAATCCATAGCACTACAAAATGAAGTATCTGAAAGTCACACTTCATATACTGAGTGACACATCTCGTACTGTCTCTCTGCACTGTCGCAATGTCCAATAGTTTCCTATCACAACCCTCGTTTACAATATACCAAAGCTATATATCCAACACCACAACATATGTATTATCATTGGATAGGTAATTGAATAATCTTTCAGATGAATGCAACTTGTAGCAGCAGAAAATGAAGCATACAAAAGTTACACCGCAAACAATGACATGCATTCTCAAAATGTGATTCATTCAAAAATTAGTGCTATATAATAGTAGTTTGTCAAAATGTAAACAAACTCAAAGACAGTTGCAGCTTACTGTCCACCAAGCAGTAGCAGAGCAGTTTTATAATAATAATAATCCACAAGTTAAGTGGCAGTGATCTTCCTTTTATCATTCATGTGATGTTTATTGGGAGCAGGGCGGACAAATGGTTATCATACGTAGACAGGTACATCAAGAAACTGAAATTTTCTATAAAAAGAACACGTTTGCCTATCAATGGCATGTATTTCCTATTGTTGCTGTTTCTGTCGGGCAGAAACAGTTTCTGCCCGGCATAAATCAAACAACCCTGTAGGTAATTATTAATCAAATGTTTTTTGGTGAATCATAGTTACAGATCATTAAGGGTTATGATGGAAGTAAAATGTTTACATGTTTACTGTTCACTGAAAAAAACAGCTCCACAGAACTAATTATAGTTATTGTTAAGATGTTTAACCTAGTTCCATTATCTGACATTGTGCCAACAGATTGGTGTATTGGGATCATTAAGCCTATATAATTATTATATAAACATAGCAGCAGACACTGGGACAGTGGGACTGCTGCCTGGCTAAATGGATGCAATGGTGTTTTGAAGTTAGTTCTTCTGCCAACTATCCTTTTCACACAAGCCTATAGGTGTAGTAGCTGCCAGCACACTACTGAGCCTAAACTACCATGCAGGTGTGAAAAACGTGCTGATGTATTTTAACTTGATCCACTGATTAACTGTCCACCAAGCAGTAGCAGAGCAGTTTTATAATAATAATAATCCACAAGTTAAGTGGCAGTGATCTTCCTTTTATTATTCATGTGATGTTTATTGTGAGCAGGGCGGACAAATGGTTATCATACGTAGACAGGTACAGAAAGAAATAAAATTTTCTATAAAAAGAACCACATACCTAAACAAAGCGAATGTAATAGGTGAAGAACAGGCAGTGTTCAGATAGGGGTATTGGTTGAATTGTATTTGTCTTGACACAAAAGGTTTTATTGTGCCTTAACTATGTCAACTCTTCTAATGGTTGACATTTGGTTGTTTCAGGTGTCAACTATATTGTGAATCTGTAATTATTAGTCTATATTGATACAATTGATTTACACAGTACCATGTCTACACAAGGCATGGCAAGCATAAACAGAACAGTAGAATGCATTTGATATAAATAAAGTGCAGGATATTTCACTGTATAGTTGTCCAGAATATTAATTTTCTATGTTTGTCACCTACAGGTTTCTACAGACAATACATCTTTAATCAATAGACACCACAGTCACACCATTTTATAATAATTAAATGAACATCAAAATAAACACAACTTGCAATTATAGAAAACCAATAGTTTTGAAGATACAGTTTAAAAGTGTTAGGCAACTGTTCAGTCTAACAGGGATCAAGTGTGTCTACTCTGCCTGGGTGCTGTGACCAATTAAAGATTAGTCAAGGTCTCAATGGCCTAGGCTGTAGAGATTAGTCACAGCTTTTGACTTTCTGGAACATTACACAACATCAACTGTTGGGGGTGGTCTCAAGGGCCCTTCTCAAAACCACATCACTAGATAATGTAAACCTTTTGCACTTTGGGGGCCCCTTAGGTGCCCTTAGAATGATTCAATCAAATACAGATTTCTTGTATATAGTGGCAGCATCCTAAGATACATATATGCAAAATTAGAAAAAAAGTTGCTGAACAGTTTTTGAAAAAATAGGACAAATGTTAAATTTTTTACCAGTTTTGGGGTCCTTGGATGCCCTAGGGAACCCTTAAAATGATTCAATCAAATACAGATTTCTCGTGCATAGTGGCAGTGCCCCTAGATATGCCTATGCAAAATTAGAGAAAAAGCTGCTGAACGGTTTCCGAGATCCGGCAGCTAACGGCGGACGCAGAGTGTTGGCAATAGTCCCTTGGACCTTCGGCCAAAGGACTAAAAATAGGCAAAATGTTAAAATTTACCAGTTTAGGGGCCCTCAGAATTATTCAATCAAATACATATTTCTCGTGCATAGTGGCAGTGCCCTAAGACACATCTATGCAAAATTATAGAAAAAGTTGCTGAATGGTTTCTGACATATGGCTGCTAACGGCACACGTTGGACGGCAGATGAAGAGTGATGGCAAAAGTCCATTGGACCTTCGACCCAAAGGACTAAAAATCATTTCGAACTAATTTTTGAAAGTCAATTCCAATTCTAGAATGGAATTTGACTCCATGCCTGCTGCAAAGCATTTGATTTATGTATGCCAAATGTACACGTTTCGCAAGAATGGCCTATATAACAAGAAGTATTATTAAATGTCTGACATCTTACATGGTGTTATCTGACAGGAACATCACCGCAGCAATCAGCTTCTTCTTGCCACGATACTTCCTTAGACAAATCTGTGGATCAACGACCTGAAGCAGGAAGATGGTGCACAAAACGAAGAATGTGTTTTACCCCAATCTTAGAGCTATCAAATTGTTTGCAAATGTGTGTCAAAGTCATGTGAATAATACATTAAATAAAATATTAAAAACAAGTATTTGGTCAAACATAGCATGTACTAGATAATATATAGTTTATCTTAAATGGCATGCATGCTTGTTCGACAGGCCAATTGGGAATATTGTGTACAACTGATTACAAAAGCCCCATGTGTGACCTTAATAACACTGATGTGACAACAATGGCAGGTATATGCGAGATAACAATGAAGTATGACATCACTACAAATGACACATTGTCTACATCATCATTGATAGGTACCACAATTCTGGTTACCCTTGGCCTTGCTAGTTGAGAACTTAATTTGTTGTCACCAAAAATTTAAGTAGGGAAAACTACACATAGAATATCATATTTTCACACAGGAACCTGAATACAATACATACCTTTCCAGGCCACCAGGGGCAGAATCGGCATGCTTTCAACTTTACCCATACACTGTCCCCAGGGACAGGGGTAAATTTCTCAGTCATTGTGCTGACAAATAAAGATCTACAGTGAATAGCATGTTGCATTAATCTAATGAGAATACACCAAAGGTAGTTTCCTTCAGCAAATATTTCAAGCTTTTACCTTTTTTAATCTAGTACTAGTACCAGTAATTAGTAGCATCATAATTGTAAAAATTTTACATGAACTAACTGAAGATATATGTGGAGATATTTGACACACTTTTGAGTCGTAAATAGTGCCCCGGTTTGCATCAACATACACCACTATATCGCTCATTTTACGAGCACAATGCAGTAACGCACAACCGCAGACTAGTGCAAACTGGGTCGCTATTTGGGCTTCAAAAGTGAGCTAAGACACAATATTTTTGTAATATAAATATGCCTGGGATGATGTTGAAAGATGGAACTAACGCTCTGAAGTATCAAAGTTAGGCAAAACTCAAACTTGTTGTAATATAATATATATATTATCGATATGGATCCGGATTCTACACAACTCAACTTCAAGTGCCCATTAAAAAAAAAGGCATTATTTGTCCACGACTTGTGAGGGTGTGTTCTATATATATTAACTACCCTAAATTGTATTGACTGATTTGAATGACGGTTACCTGAATTACATACATGATTGTCTTGCTTTCACTTGTTTTTGCTTAATGTTCTGACATTTCCTCAGGTATGGGCGATAATATGTAGTAACGAAATTCTGGAATATGGGGTAGCTAGCTACACCCATTTGAGTAGATTCACATATATCCTCTAAAGTTATATTGTAAACAATAAACAATTTAAACAGTGCATATATTCAATAATGCTAACGTATGCAAGAATAACTTTTGCACGTAATAATTATACACACACATTTTTACCTGAGGCAAACAAATCTAGATATGCGCGAAAAGATACATATTTTTAGTTTAATGTTTATCCGCTAGGTGTTCATGCCTCATTTGACATGCGCACAAATTTCTACTTCCGCTGTCAACAAAAAGAATGGAGGTTTGCCATTGGCCTTTAGGCGCTGTCAAACGCTGACATGTTTAAATGATAGGCATGGACTTGGCCATTTTCGGCCAAAATGGGGAAGTTGAAATGTTTTGAAATAGTATTTTCCGAAAACAAGACGGTATACCATCCGGGTGATCGTGTGACAGGAGTATGTGTGGTCGAATTAAAGGGCGACATGAAGATGCGAGCTCTTCGCATTTTTAATCGGGGAGTAGCGAAAGTACACTGGACGGAATCTCGCAGCACGGGCACCAGACTTGGCTCTTACACAGAACACTACAACGCTGAAGTAGAATATTTCTTCAGGCGGCAGCTTCTGTTTGGTGGAGGTAAATGATGGCGAATGATAAAAGACAAATCAGTCTTATTAGACTCCTTATTAGGCTCAGTACTCAGGCCCGTACCCAGAGTCCCAGACTCCGACATTCACAATCACATATGACATAGTCATAGACATAGTCATAGACATAGTCATAGTCATAGAATCAGAATAATTTATTCGACCATGAAATACATATTATATACAGCAAATAAATATAAAGATGCACTTGTGTAGAATCCGGACCCATCTCAATTTCATTGTTATAACTTGAGTTTTGCCTAACTTTGATACCTCAGTGCGTTAGTTCCATTATTCGGCAGTCTTTTGCATATTTATGTTTAAGAATATTGCGTCTTAGCGCACTTTTGAGGCATAAGTAGCACCCCGGTTTGCATCAACACACAGTTCATGATTTTTTGAGGGGAGTGATAGCTCTCGCTCCCTACTGATCGCGCTAATTGCTCATCTAGGGGGCGATTTATCACTCGCACTAATTGCCATTATCGCTCGCGTCACCAGACCTGCTGCATGTGGTGCGCTATAGCGGCAAAATATACACCCATTTGTTTGAAAGAAAGTCTTCTTGTCACGTAGAGTTTGCTTATTGTTCAACGGGATTCATGTCGGCCGGCCGTCGTTTGACAGTCATAGATCATTAATCAGCTGCAATTTTTCGCACTGGGTAGCAGCGAAATCGAAACGGTACTGACAGCTAGAGTCCGTCCCATAAAAACAAAACAACTTAATCACCAGCATCGTTACACTGCTGTCATTTTCTGTAACATCATCATTGTACTTCCTATCTCAAATGTTTGATCAGCATGCAACTTTTTACTCTGTGCCAATGCTTGATGTCCTGAATTGACCCGATCAGATTAATCTTGCATAATGGATACCGCTATGGCATGGCCAGCCTCGATTACGTTTTGGCATGACTGGGCAGTGATGTCACCAGATGGACAAACAGGAACGCCACCTAGCGGATAAAAATAAAACAAATAAATCACTCGCGCTAAATTATTTGGCATATAAATCGCTCGCCTGGTTTTTTCAAACGTGAAACACTGAACATACGCCGCTATATCATTCATTTTAAGAGCGCGATGCGGTAACGCACGACTGCAGTGGTGCAGAATAGGGCAAACCAGGAGACCATTTGGGCTTCAAAAGTGTGCTAAGACTCGATATTTTCATAATAGAAATATGCCTGGGATGATGTTGAATGATGGGACTAATGCTCTGAGGTATTAAAGTTAGGCAAAACTCAAGTTATACTGGCGAAATCGAGGTGGGTCCGGATTCTACACAATTGCCTGTAAAGAAATGTATGGTCAGGGAGATTCTTATTAAGGCATTATGCATGCAGCTAACATAAGAGCCACCACGTGGGTAAATGTATAATTTTAAGTTATAATATAATAATAATAAGATCACTTTTATTGCACCTAAATCCTTGGAAACCAAGCTCAGAGGCACATCAAAACAAAAGAATTGGTCAATCTCAAAATCCATAAGTTTTATTATATTAAATATGATTTTATTAGTAATAAGCATTAATTTACAGTGTTTAACATTAACTAACTAACTTACTCACTAACATTGACTAACTTCTAACACTAACTAACTTAAAACAAGCAAAATAGTACACTAGAATAATAATATATAAATTACACTAATGTTAAAATAAAACTGACATTTATTCAATAGTTAAACATTTAAAACTATTTATAAAAAAATCATCTAAACAATTAGCCAATAACACCAATAATACTAATCAACTCATTAATAGCCCTACTAATATTAATAAAAAAACAAATACTTAACCCTACAAATCTTTTTAAAAAGTATAAAATGCACTGTAATGGTGATTTGTTCTGTATAGTCATAACTAAACAACACACAAAGTTTACAAACTGTTTAAGTTGGGAGTTTTTTTTTATTTTCAGTTAATACAAATATAACAGGGATAAAACATACAGTTTCACAATTCCTTATGAAGTATTTTTTACAGTATATTGAAAAGCTTCGCAGAGAATGGGTATAAATCTTATTTCTGAGTTCAGATGGTAAATTGTTAACAGTGTGAATAAGTGAATGTCTAATGCAATTAGTGGCAAAATTATGATTTACTCGGTTTATGTAGATATTATTACTATTTCTGGTATGATAGTTATGAATGTTTGAATTATGTACAATGTGCATAGTATTAAAGTATTCTGATAATTTTTAGTCTTTTGGGCCGAAGGTCCAATGGCCTTATGCCATATCACTCTGCGTCTGTTGTGTGCCATTAGCTGCCATGTCTCAGAAACCGTTCAGCAACTTTTTCTCTAATTTTGCATAGACATATCTTACGATATTGCCACTATGCACGATAAATTTGTATTTGATTGAATCATACTAGAAACTGGTCAATTTTTACATTTTGCCTATTTTTTCAAAAACTCTTCAGTAACTTTTTCTCTGATTTTGCCTAGACATTTCATGTGGTAGTGCCACTATACACAAGAAAAAAATGCTCAATTTTCATACTATTTCCCTACTGCTGTAAGCCTCCTGCAGTCGCCTAAGCCACTGATCTCTATTTATAACTAGATAGTGGACTTTGCCCTATCTCTGATCACTGGGGTGTCAGAGATTATGCTGTAAGCCTGTGTATTGGACTAGCCTCGGCTCACTGCCTGCCATTGTCCCAGTGTCAAACATAATCAGATGTGGGCTGTAACCGATGTGTAATGGGAATCCCTATTGCACTGGTGGAACATGAGAAACTTTAAAACAGTAATAGACATAATTATCAATGCAATATAAAGATATGATCTAGGATTAAAATAAAATAACTTAGGTATAAAATAATATATAAAATAGAATAACTTAGGTATACTAAAAAAAGGTTAGAGCATATTTAGCCAAAATTATAAGGATTTTATTCAGATGTTTTACTATACATGTTGCAGCTTTTACTTCACTCCAATTCAATCAGTATTATGTCATTAATTGCTACTGTTTTTAAGTCAAAATGTGTGCTATGTGTGCTATTTTCTTAAACAACCTTTAATTGTGCTACATGCAAGATTGCAGCTCACCAACTCTCCTGCAAGGTTTCTACAACCACTGGAAATTGGCCTAAATAGCAGAGTATCGGGATCAAATTCTACAGTATTTTTAATAACACATTAACTAATATATACAATCTTCACAAAACGGTCTACTCAAATATTTTATTACCAGGTGTATCTTCACTGGCATGCATACTGTCTCCATTAAACATGTTAACATTTTACTTCCATCATAACCCTTAATGATCTGTAACTATGATTCACCAAAAAACATTTCATTAAAGGGAATAAAAACACATATGGCTTGAATTCATATTATATTACATCCTGCTAATTATTTCCATGTCCACCAAGCCAAAAAAATAAATTCAATGAATTAGAAATTCCACATTTTATGCTGTGCATCCGGACATTTTTGAATATGCACATTTTTGGCGCGCTTTTCTGAGATGTGACGTCACATATGACTCATAGTCGCATCAGGCCGACCCTTTCCATGCATTCACAGCATGTTTACAAGGATAGTTTTCGAGTCGAAACGAGCGTCAAAATGAGTTATTATGCGATATTCTGATGTAATACAAACACTAGTCATCATAGAGGAACAAGCAGTTATCTTACGGTTCCACATGAATCCAATTTTATTCAAAACAATGAATGCAAATGGGCCTACAAGTCAACTAGGTTTCGCCGAGCTTGGGCTCATTTTTAGAATAATTATATCGGATGCAACCAACGGGAGATAATCTACACCAATAAACATACATAACAAACATATATTGTATCCAGCTACAGAAAGTAACGTGTATAAGTGTATAATCTTATAATATCACTAGAATATCGATGTATGAAGGAGGAGTTGTACAATTTATCATAACAACTTAAATCAGTCAACGAATTTCTGTTGGTCCTGCTAGCTCAGTTGGTAAAGGCGTTGGTTCTTTGGCATTTATTTTGTAATCGGGCGACGCCGGTTCAATCCCCACACCAAACCATTGATTTTCTTTACACTTTTTTGTTTATGTTTTCACGAAGTAATATAAACCAAATCATTTTTATACAATGATGCACTGTTTGTAAATATTTTTTTATTTTTTTAATAATTATTTATTCACCACAAAAATTGAAACATGGGAATTATATAATGATGTTTCTAAATTTTATTTATCCAAACAAATATAATGTAATGGATAGATAATTTATTAACTGTATATATATATATATATATATATATTGTACAATAATATATTGTAATTATATATGTTAAAACAAATGGTGATCTGTCTGGATAAATAAAATTTTGAAACATCATTATATATAATTACCATATTTTCATTTTTGTGGTGAATAAATAATATTTACAAACAGTGCATCATAGTATACAAAATGGTAGTAACGAGTAGTTGAGATGAGATATTCATAAGATTAAAGCATTGTACATTTTGAGTAAAATGTTGCAAGGTAGAATGTGTGTTAATTTATTAAAAGTCCCAATAGTTTGTGAGATTTTGTTAGCTATTCTATTTACATGATTTTTCCAAAACATGTGTTTGTTAATACTAAGGCCAAGAAAATTGAAATCATCAACCGGAAATAGTTCAATACCATTCATTTTAATTTTGGGTATTGTTATTTTTTTTAAAGGGGTATGAAATATCATAAGTTTTTTTAACATTAAGTGATAACTTATTAACTTGCAACCAAGTTGTTACTTTGCTTATTTCATTGTTTATATTTTGACTGATGTTGCTATCATTTATATCATTAAAAGCATTTAGATTGCTAGTTAAGGTAGTATTGAACAATGTAGTAGCATTGGCTATGTCGTTTATATAAATGATAAGTAAAAGGGGTCCAAGAATTGATCCCTGGGGGACTCCAGTTTTGATATCTATTGTTTCTGACTTAGTAAATAAAAAATCAACATATTTGCGATTTGTTAAATAACTTCTAAGAAGGCTTAAATGCCTTTAATACCATAATAGTCTTGTTTGTATAATAGAATTTTGTGATCCAATGTATCAAAAGCTTTTTATGGATCAAGATAAATATTGAAAGGGATTTAGCCAATATCCATTTGCTGTATTATTCTCTTAATCATTTCAAGGGCAGCTAATTCTGTAGAATGAATTTTTCTAAATCCGTATTGGTTATTGTAACATAGTTTATTTTGTTGGAAATGGTTGTGAATCTGTTCAAATATAACTTTTTCAAATACCTTGGAGATTGCAGCAACTAAATATATAGGTCGACAGTTGTCAAAAACTGTATTCTCATATTTTTTGTAAATTGGTGTTACTCTGGCTAACTTTAGGCCATCACTACCTTAGCTGGATTTTTATTTCAAACCATCAATTATTATGCTGGTAGTTTCTACATCTATAGGCATGAATTTAAGGCTGTTAATACTTGGGGGTTTTAAACAATCTTTATAGATGTTATTATTTGGTGTTGAAATAATATATGCAAGTTTAATTCCAATATTTGCAAAATATAAGTTAAATTGGTTACCCAATGTGGACTTATCATTAATAAGGTTTCCATTAATTTGAAAATGATCAGGAAAATCTTTTTTGTTTTGATTTATTGAGGATGTTTTTAATTACAGACCAGGTACCTTTTATGTCATTTTTGTCATTTTCAAAACAGGATGCATAGTACATTTGTTTTGTTATACGAATATTCCTTTTTAGTATCTGTTTTTATGTACAAAGATTAATATGTAAATGAATAAATTCAGGTGAATCATAAGGAGTTTGTTTAAGTTTCCTGTACATTCTATCTCTAAATGAGATTGAACGAACGATTCCTTGAGTTATCCAAGTTGCTTTTGTTATACCTAACAGTTTTATCTGAAAAGTTCTTGTTAATTTTGAAATTTAACCTTGAAGATTTATTTTACTTTTTTATACAAATGATTTTGTAGATTCATAATTGGAATTTATTTTATTTAAGCTAGTAAAGTAACGTTGATGATCTGACATGTAGTTAGTTCAAATCCCAGCTATACTGTTTGTACTTGCACAAGCGAGTTTGCACAGGGAATTATCAATAAGTGTGCAATTTTGAGGCTGCCTGTGCCTGGCTATGTTGCACAAATGTAAATATATAGTATACCTTTTGATTTGTAAAATGTGCCGAGATGGGTGAATAATAAGCACCCTTTAACTTACAAACGCATTTTTGAGATGTCAAAATATATGCAGCCTTTGGTTGATTTTAAGAGGAAAAATATGGTCATTTGGGCAGATTAGCAAGGTATCTAATTCACTAATCAATCAACAAATCTGGTAATCCCCAAGTTATGTACAAAAAAGAAACAAAATGGCAGTAACAAATAATATATTTTTTTATCGCGGACAGTAACATTATACAGTTGCCATCCAGTCGTCATCACAACTGGAAGCCCAATAGGGGTCGGACTGCCCGCTGGTCTGAACACTGGGTTAAATGACATCTAGATCAGATGATTTGCCATCAAAAAGGCAGCAGATGAAATATGGAGATAATCAGAATGTATTTAAAAGAAGGGAAGTCAATTTATGTCAAGATTACTAATTAAAGGTCAGTCAAGGAATGTTATTTATAGACACCTGTGGTGCATGTCATGATTTTTTATCACTAAAAATTGTCAACAAGGGCAGTGAAAACATTGTGTGTGTCACCTCAGTAACGTCGGTGCATGTCTTAAATATATAATGGTTATTTAAATTAATACGACACGTTTTTCTAATTATTCTAGCTTTTATGACAATACTGGCTTGCCATACTTCCTATGTATGTGCTGAATAAAATACTTGCAAAATATATTGCAGTAAAGTTGTGATGTTAGTTAAAACTAATGCGTTTCCTATTTTATAACAAAAACGCATTCTACGTATTATTCTAACTTTTTGACAACACCGGCTTGACATACATCTTCCATATAAGGCAATTACATTTCACGTGGGCAGTCCGAGAACTCGCACCAGCAGACGATGAAAATAATTTCCAGCAAATATACAACAGTGATGTTAATCTGGGTATTTATGTCATACACACATTCCATCTTGTGTTATACATCTAAACATGTTTCCATAAACCTGAAGCGGCAGTATTTTCACAGATAATTTAATTTTGTTCGATTTCGCCGCTAGGCGCTCTGACCCTTGGTCTCACAAAGCATGCTTGTATTCATATGGCTTAGTGGCCTACCTAGCGGCGAGATCTTGCGAGATCTCAGATGAAGCAGAAACTGAGATAGGTGTAAGTGACTATACCAATATTGGTGGCTAACGGCCGCATACAACATTTATTAAAAGGAAGTGGTTCTTAATTCATCTAACATAATACGCAGGGTATTACAGACCTGTGGGAATCCACGCAAACAACTATTGGAAAATTGTGGAACAAATTAGCATAACACAACAGTTTTCAACTTGTCATTAGAAGAGGGAGTGGTTCCTTTAGAATGGAAAGAATAAAACATTATACCGTTATTTAAAAAAGGTTCGAGAAACAAGTCGGGTAACTACAAACCAGTAAGTTTAACATTGGTGATTTGCAAATTATTAGAAAGACTAATTAAAGATCACATGGTGGATTTTCTTGTTAAACAACTTAATAAATCCATCTCAACATGGGTTTCTAAAAGCAGGATCATGCTTAACAATGTTTTTTGGAACACGTCACTTAGTGGGTAGACGAGGGATCACCAGTAGATATTATCTACTTAGATTTTCAAAAACCTTTCGACAAAGTGCCACATCAAAGATTACTGCTTAAACTAAAGGCCCATGGCATAGGGGATGGTATAATTAACTGGATAGAAAATTGGCTGATTGACAGACGACATCGTGTAGTAGTTGATGGGGAGACTTCAAACTGGAAATCGGTATTGAGTGCGGTACCACAGGGATCAGTACTAGGACCTATGTTATTCTTAATATATATCAACGATTTGGATGATGATATAACAAGCAAGGTGTTGAAATTTGCGGATGATACAAAAGTGTTTAGAAGGATTAAAAGTGATGGAGAGAAACAGCATTTACAATATGATCATGACAGGTTGAACAAATGGTATGAAAAATGGCAGATGTTGTTCAATTTTGGGAAATGTAAATACTTCCACTCAGGACATGGGAACGAAGATGTACAATATACAATAGGGGGTACTGTACTAAGTACTACTGTAGAAGAAAAGGACTTAGGGTTAACCATTAGTGCTGATATGAAGGTTTCAGACCAGTACGGAATTGCAGCTTCAAAGAGAAATAAAATCCTTGGATCAATTAGGTGAAATATAGCGTATAAGGAAAAAGAACTAATAATACTGCTGTAAAAAACAGTAGTTAGGGCTCATTTAGATTAATTTATAAAAGAGTGGAGGCCATATTGCAAAAAAGACAGAAATGCTAGAAAGAGTAGAAAGAGGAGAGCGACTAAAACGATACCAAAACTGAGGGATCTTAGTTATGAAATATGCCAAAAAGAATGTGGTTTGACAACAATAGAGAACAGGAGATTGAGAGGAGATCAGATTAAAGTTTTTAAAGTATAGAATGGTTATGAAAATATTTATAGAAATATTTGTTCTCAGTTAAGAAGGATTATGGGATTATGGGAAGTTATATTAATAAAGGAACAGTGTAGATTAGATATAAGAACATTTAAATTTTCACAAAGGACTGTCAATCATTGGAACAGATTATCTGCTGATTGTGTGGGTGCAATATGGTCAAAAAAAATTAATTGACACATACCTCAGAAGGGCGGGATACACGTAGATAAAAAGGGTTGGACTCTCGATAAGCCAAAACGCTTCCTTGTCCACCTACCATCTAGTGTTAATTCTATGGGTGGCAATTTTGTTAAATATTTAGATAATTAATGTTTAACATCTTGTTATACATGTATACTCGGTGTCAGGAAAGTACACAATAATTCAGTGCTCCACTTTTGAAAAAATATGGAAAATTATTTAGCATGAGTGATTTATTAGTTTTATTTTTATCTGCTAGGTGGCGTTCGTGTTTTTCCGTCTGGTGACGCCACTGCCCAGTCATGCCTAAATGCAATCGAGGCTAGCCATACTATAGCGGTGTCCCATTAGGCATTATGCAAGATTAACTCGATCGGGTCCATTTGGGACAATAAGTGTTGCACAGATTGAAAAGTTGCATGCTGATAAAACATTTGAGACAGGAAGTACTAAGATGTTATAGAAAATGACAGCAGTGTAACGATGTTGATGATTAAGTTTTTTTTTTATGGGAAGGATGCTAGCTGTCAGCACCACGGCCATCGCAACACACCCATGACCCAGATTAATTATCTATGACTGTCAAACGGCGGCCGCCCGACAAGAATCCCGTTTAGCAATAAACAAACTCCAAGTCATGGCTATAGAAATTCGGCAACTGTGCACCAACGCTAATTTACGTGACAAAAGCAGACTCTTTCAAACAAACGGGTGTATATTTTGCTGCTAAAGTGCACCATATGCAGCATGTCTGGTGACGCGAGCGATAATGGCAATTAGCACGAGTGATAAATCGCTCCCTAGGTGAGCGATTAGCATGAGCGGTAGGGAGCAAGAGCGATCGCTCACCTCAAAACAATGCACTGATAATTGTTATTAGTGTATTGATTTAAAAAAAGGTTATTTAGAACCATAACATTAAAGGGAATAAAAACATCTATGGCTTGAATTCATGTTATATTACATCCTGCTATCTATTTCCATGTCCACCAAGCCAAAAACAATAAAAAAAAACAATGAATTAGAAATTCCACATTTAATGCTGTACATCCGGACATTTTCGAATATGCATATTTTTGGCGCGCTTTTCGGGATGCCGAGATGTGACGTCACTTATGACCCACACTCGCATCAGGCCGACCCTTTCCATGCATTCAGAGCATGTTTACAAGTATAGCTTTTGGGTCGAAACGAGCATCAGAATGAGTTATTGTGCAATATTCCGATGAAATACAAACACTAGTCATCAAAGAGGAACAAGCAGTTATCTTACCGTTCCACATGAATCGAATTTTATTCAAAACAATGAATGCGAATGTGCCTACATTATAATATAGCCGTTACTTGATTGTAATATTGTGTAACTGAAATCGGGAAGATTTTGTCAAAGTTGGGGTGCGGCTTTAAATACAGGTGCGGCTAAAAATGCAAGATTTACGGTACTCGCTGTTCTCGTTTGATGAAATGATTGAGAAGAAATGCTTATCCAGAAGACGTTTTTAAAAATGATGATCTGTTAGTCACATGCAGTTTAATCAACATGGGTCATATATTGTGCACAAAATATTTCTTAAGGATTTTCTCCTAAGCACATATGACTGCCACTTTTATGAAAATCCAGAATTACTGGTAAAGCATTTTGTAAAACTAGAGTTGACATGAACAATTTTCATTAGATTTTTTATTAATAACAATTTCAAAAGTTGTTGTTCATTAAACATTTACAGTAATATTCTGTGCTGTGGTTTATGTATATTTAAAAAAAGATTAACATAATGTTTTGAATGGTAGATAATTGACCTTTATGTTTGCTAGATCACTCGGACGTCAGGGAGACTCTGGTGGAAGGCCGGCATGAATTCAGCTTTGGTTTTGATTTGCCAGTTGAGTAAGTAGGATCTGTGCTGTTAAGGTTCCCATATTGTAGTGTAATTTTAATAAAACGCTACGATTTGATGATAATAATAATTGTATGATCATTAGTCAAGCATTAAAATATTAATATGCTAATCTCTGGGCATTATAAGTGTATTTCCTTGGAGGCGCCAAGGTTCATTTGCTTCGTTCTATGTTCTACGCATCCTTCGACCAATTATCTCTGGTGTACCATTAGGCAATGTTTTTTCAGAAAACACATGCAGTTATTTTGGTGTATTTTCTCATGAAGTTACATATTTGCTTTGCTACTTATAAAAATACACAGTACAGTGGTTAGCTACTAACTAGAAGGCACCACTGTAAACATTAAAAATCAAAATACAGTAATAGCAAAAACTGATGTCCTTGGTTGATTGCTCCGAGGGTGAGTCATTGTGAGTGTAAGGTAGTAAATGTCATTTTATAAATATTTGAATGTAAAATTGTCTGTCTGCAGGGGAATTGCCACCTCGTTTGAGGGCAAGCATGGAAGCATTAGATACTGGTTAAAAGCCGAGATGGATAAACCGTGGTCTTTCAATCATAAGACAAAGAAAGCGTTCACTGTTATCAGCCCAATTGATATCAATAAACCGGAATATCTGGTAAGTGAAATCATCTGTTTGCTGAACAAGTTTTATTGGTTTATTACACTAGTGAGATGTTTTATATAATAATAATTCATGTTTGTGTACCTGAAATGCTTCATTGAAATCTCCCAGTCTAGTGTGTATCTAAAAACTACCTGGCTTGGTTGGTCAAAAAATGCACAATCAGTCACTCAATCTTGTGTCTACCTGTAATCTAACTGGCTTGCTTGGCAAAAGAGCACAATTAGTCACCCAGTCTTGTGTCTACCTGTAATCTACCTGGCTTGCTTGGTCAAAGAGCACAATTAGTCACTTAGTCTTGTGTCTCAGGGTGCACGGTGGATTTAGTTGACAGGTAGTCCGTCGGACTAGCTGACTCAGAAACAACTAGTCCTGATATTATTTTAGTAGTCCTTAAAAATAAACGTGCCAGGTACCATCAATCATACTGTTGTGTCATCAGCGTTCGAAATAGCACTTGTCCGTTTGTTCGGGACAAGTAAAATGACTACATGGTTATCCGGTGGACAAGTGAAAATTTACAGTAAATATTGACGCATGCAACATTGCAAACTTTTTATTTGAGGAAATTCAAACGTAAATGAAGTTCGCTAGCAATCGCGCACGTTGCAATATTGTTAGTGTGTCAGCGTCTTGTCGTTCCGCTGCCAGTGTGTTGTACTTCAGCGTTCGACCAAGTTTAGTGCCTGTGTTAACAGGGTCATCCGCTGAGCGCACCGACCTAGCTCTGTCACACGCGTAGGACAGACTCCGCATCAGCCATCGTTGATCGAGGCATCAGCCATCGTTGATCGAGGCTGTATTTCATAAAATCGTAAATCGTTCAGTTTGGCCGACGTACAACTTGCTTCCACCCACGGATCACATTTGACGAACTTTGGAAATAATAGACTTTGTATCGCTGCCTGTTAGTTGAATAATTATAGTTTTAATCATTATTACACCTAACCCATGCGGACTCGGCACTCTTCCAAGTCATCGAACGTCGTTAGCCGATCCAGTCCCAAATCGATAAAAAGTTCAAAACTTGTAACTGGTTCTCCGGTAAATCTATGGTGATGGTTGATAAACGGAATATTAATGAAATTTCAGAATTGTTGTGTCTGTAATATTTATTCTAACCATAAATTGCGAGTTTTTAAGCCAAATTTTATGCAAGACGCGCGGCAGGGTGCCAACCGCCGTTGATATGTCGGCTTCCGCCAACTACGTCGGTCTGCGTGCGGCTGCGACATTACGTCGTAACTAAATCTATAAATTATATTCCACCCGGTAGACGTAATTCGGGCACCGTTAAAACTGTTTGTACATAATTGAAATGGTAATATAAAATTTAGTAAAAATATGCGTTTGTTTGCTCGTGATCAATTGAATATTATCTTCGTTTGTAAAATACAGAGCTTTGTTAATATTGAAGTTCATAGAGATTGAACAAAATAATATCAGATTATATTATAGTTTATTATGATTTTTGTGACATTTCCTGGCTTTGCATTGGTCGTGTTCCTGATAGTTCAGTGCCATCTTCAATGACAAACTGATGCCAAAATTGTACAGCAGTGTTATGTTATATATGTATATACCATATTAAACAAAAACAGTTTTTGCAACATTATAACAAATAGCAAGGATAACAATTGTCTCATTCCTATCATCGTAATAATTATTTGTTATTAATAAAAGCGTTCATATCAGCATCACTAAAATATTGGTTTACATCATGTAACGTGTCTAGTTTTAATATTCGTGATTAATATATATATAGTAATGATAATAGACCGAAACAAATTTTGCAATTTCAAAATTTGCAGATTAAATCAAATTGTGTCTTTGATCACAAGTCACTCAGATGTACATGCAACGAAACAGCAGGAACATTGTGTTGTTGTCATAAAAATAAGACATACTTTTTTATGTTTTTTTCCGAAGCTTCGAATCCCCTTGACAACCACTCAGACAAGTTAAAATTTTGGTGGACAAGTAGATTTCAAAACTTACTTCAATTAAATGTTCAACTAAATGTGTCATTAATAGAAACAAATACATGTGATTTCGTAGATCCAATTGCAAAGTTATCAGAAGAAATGACTAGTTTAATCAGGGGCAGCAAACAGGAGTCGTGGACAAGGTGATGCCAGCAGAATTTGAAGCCTGACGGCAACAAAGGACCAACATTGTCGAACTAAGTTGCATCATTTGCCCTATACTTTTCATTAGCGTTTTCTTTCCCGAAGCCGACTAAACAATCAGTAACATTGCTGGCGCTTGGTAACTTGCTAAAATAATCACCCGATGCAGGAATAACGCAACTACCATCACGACGGGATAGCACGTAACGATGTCTGTAACCCGCGCATGTATGTTAGTCCATGTCGCTCATCACTCATGGTCGCTAGGTGGCACTACCTATTCTACGCTAACCGGATGTAAACAGCCGCCATTTACATTCACTGCGTTCAGCAAGTTTCCCATCCGACAGTCGTACGGAATATTTAGGTGCCTGTGATAAAATGCTACCTTACTGTCTTATTTTGTTTTATTCCATCACAACACCCAACTAGCGTATACATAGCGTAAATTAATTCACATAATAACAGCTAGTCCTATGGGACTGCTCCACTAAATAAGGACTAGTCCGATCACTGAAACTACTCGTCCGGGACGATCGGACCGGCCTTATTTCGCAGCCTGGTGTCTACCTGTAATCTAACTGGCTTGCTTGGTCAAAGAGCACAGTTAGTCACCCAGTCTTTGTGTCTACCTGTAATCTACCTGGCTTGCTTGATCAAAGAGCACAATTAGTCACTCACTCTTGTGTCTATCTGTAATTTACCTGGCTTGTTTGGTCAAAGAGCACAGTTAGTCACCCAGTCTTTGTCTACACTTAGTCTGTAGTCTACCTGGATTGCTTGCCAGACATCTCTCCTCAGTCTTCCATGTACCTGTGGTATGTAGGACTCTGTAGCCCAGTGATATAACCTGACTGTTGGTCAACTGAATCGAGAGGACTAGGTATCTCGTCCACTTATTGCCATTATGAAACTAGGGCAGTTGTATTCATTTGACTTTGCCTGTATCTTTTGGAAGAGGCCACTAGTCCCTTTTCCCCATTTAATCCAGGGGGTATTAATAGTACCCATGAAGAGCCAATGATCATGATCTACAGACACCCATATGGGATGTGCATTAGCTGCTGCCAAGCAGGTGCTTTGCCAGAAATCCGTCTGCCTGTCTTCAAGACTGGCAGATGACTGGGCAAGACAGGGAATTACAGCTGATAAGACAGGTGGAATTTAAAGGGGACCAGCTGGCCACTATATTAATTAATAGTTCCAAGTCTAGGGACACACATTAATGACTATCATTGGCACATTTGGTAGTGAAATAAATTGAATGGATTGATTTAATTTAATAAATAGCTCAAATGAGATTGTGTCATTGAAAAAACTAGACTGGTCAATAATGGCTGTGACTGATGTTACTGGCTTCCATGCAAGCTGTTCATGTGCCAAAAGGCACAGTTTTTATTAAGTCAAGATTGGCAAAAGATATTTCTAGCTAAGGACCTGCTGCCAAGCATGGTAATGGAGTAAACTGGTGCATAATTACATCAGCACAATGTACGTCCACAAGCAATTAAATTGTTACCTACACCTATCAGTCAACCAGCAGGTGTGACGAGTCTCTCAGCCTCACAATAGCTGTCGTTTACCTGGATGTTTTGTGGCAGGTTTCCGTGGAGAACAACACCGAAAAGTTGCTATGTTGCTGGCTGTGTACATCAGGTCCCATCTCCATCAATGCACGCACCGATAGACGAGGATACTGCCCAGGTAGGGGCAGCATTAAGCCATCAACTGACATCCAGAGACCTATGACATTTAACACTGTAGGATCTCCTGCGTGAAATGGAGCATTCTTCATTGCCACACATACATGGACAGATACACACACATGCACAAACACCCACACACCTGTCAGTATTCAGTTACAAATATGCTTCTATTATGATGTTCACTGCGTTTTTATGGTTCAACTCACATGAGCGGTGCAGAATGTCACGGAGCAAAACTGTTTTTTTTCTCTTTTTTAGTAAATTTACGCACGCCGCTCATGAGTGCAGAATAGGATTTCACATGAACAGTTTCTGTATATGAAGGGCCTTGGAGACACACTGGTCTAGACTATGATAGTGTTGACAGCATGAATGATATTGTATTGTAAACAATATTTTATCCGTAATCCAAAATTACCTTAGTAAATTGGGTTGCAACAACAGGTAAAATATCCTTCCCATGTTACAGGTTATGTGTCAAATTCATGGTATTTATTTTTACATTGCACATGGAGGAACGTAATTTTACAGGTATTAAAATTATAATCATTGTGATCCCACAAATCCTTATAGGTAATCTATCTGTTCAACATAATCAAAATGTACTAACATCATTAGATTGATTAACTTGGTTATTTCCGGGAAGGAGCAACTGAAGGGGTGGAACTTGTTAAGCACCTGTCAATTAAAATCAACATGGCTTCTGTAGAAAGTGATCGTTTTACAACAAAAACATGGCATACAAATACATTTATTTCAGGCAAAAAAAACAGTAAAAAAATAAGGAATAAGTTAAATAAAGTTAATGAATTAATATTAAAAAAATCATCAAAAATGATTAAATAAATATGTAAAACATGATGTAAAATCATTGTTTCACAACATACAGAGATTCGGCCCAGCTAGACCACATTGGTCCATTAACAATGTGTGTGCAATCATACATGCACTTTATTAGATCATTGCTAATATTGAGAATCCATTTTCTAAAACCTTAAACATTCTTACGCAATATGGCATCAAAAGTATTAATAGCATTATTAACAAACATACTACTCACAGTGTCTCATCGGTGGTATGCATTGATCCATCTACGCGTATTGTTATAGGCAACTTTAAGTTTTAAATAAGTGCCCTTGTTAAAATTTAACCAGAGTTGGGAACAATAAATTGTACAACAATATGCTTGAAACAGATTTAGTTTAAATATCAAAAATTATTCTATTTGTTACTATGTTTGTGATATTAACTTTATGTTAGATTGTATTATTGCGTACTCCATAGTAAATGCAATGTTTTTATTGTGTAGCATTTACAGTAGATATATGAGAAATATTACGGCTCCCAGTGGGCCCGGTTGTTTTCATGGTTACATCAGAAACTGAAAAGACTGCTTCAGCATTCATTTACGTCAAACAGTCTTAGTACCCTTAAAGCCGTGAAGAAGTTAGATATTGCAGACGATGTACCTTCAAGGATCTTTTGTTTATTTTTCAGGTGAGTCGATCGCCATCTCTGCAGACTTTGAGAACCACTCGTCTCGAACAGTGATCCCCTACGCCACGCTACATCAGACACAGACATTCTTCGCCAACGGCAAGTCTCGACTAAGGGCGACCAAATTCACAGTTCTCACAGGTAAACACACACCACAGTTGTCTTACGGTGCCATTCACAGTTCTCACAGGTAAACACACACCACAGTTGTCTTACGGTACCATTCACAGTTCTCACAGGTAAACACACACCACAGTTGTCTTACGGTACCATTCACAGTTCTCACAGGTAAACACACACCACAGTTGTCTTACGGTGCCATTCACAGTTCTCACAGGTAAACACACACTACAGTTGTCTTACGGTGCCATTCACAGTTCTCACAGGTAAACACACACCACAGTTGTCTTACAGTGCCGTTCACAGTTCTCACAGGTAAACACACACCACAGTTGTCTTACGGTGCCATTCACAGTTCTCACAGGTAAACACACACCACAGTTGTCTTACGGTGCCATTCACAGTTCTCACAGGTAAACACACACCACAGATGTCTTACGGTGCCATTCACAGTTCTCACAGGTAAAAACACACCACAGTTGTCTTACGGTGCCATTCACAGTTCTCACAGGTAAACACACACCACAGTTGTCTTACGGTACCATTCACAGTTCTCACAGGTAAACACACACCACAGTTGTCATATCGTACCATTCACAGTTCTCACAGGTAAACACACACCACAGTTGTCTTACGGTACCATTCACAGTTCTCACAGGTAAACACACACCACAGTTGTCTTACGGTGCCATTCACAGTTCTCACAGGTAAACACACACCACAGTTGTCTTACGGTGCCATTCACAGTTCTCACAGGTAAACACACACCACAGTTGTCTTACGGTACCATTCACAGTTCTCACAGGTAAACACACACCACAGTTGTCTTACGGTGCCGTTCACAGTTCTCACAGGTATACACACACCACAATTGTCTTACGGTACCATTCACAGTTCTCACAGGTAAACACACACCACAGTTGTCGTACGGTGCCATTTACAGTTCTCACAGGTAAACACACACCACAGTTGTCTTACGGTGCCATTCACAGTTCTCACAGGTAAACACACACCACAGTTGTCTTACGGTGCCATTCACAGTTCTCACAGGTAAACACACACCACAGTTGTCTTACGGTGCCATTCACAGTTCTCACAGGTAAACACACACCACAGTTGTCTTACGGTACCATTCACAGTTCTCACAGGTAAACACACACCACAGTTGTCTTACGGTGCCATTCACAGTTCTCACAGGTAAACACACACCACAGTTGTCATATCGTACCATTCACAGTTCTCACAGGTAAACACACACCACAGTTGTCTTACGGCACCATTCACAGTTCTCACAGGTAAACACACACCACAGTTGTCTTACGGTACCATTCACAGTTCTCACAGGTAAACACACACCACAGTTGTCTTACAGTACCATTCACAGTTCTCACAGGTAAACACACACCACAGTTGTCTTACGGTACCATTCACAGTTCTCACAGGTAAACACACACCACAGTTGTCTTACGGTGCCGTTCACAGTTCTCACAGGTAAACAAACACCACAGTTGTCTTACGGTGCCGTTCACAGTTCTCACAGGTAAACACACACCACAGTTGTCTTACGGTGCCGTTCACAGTTCTCACAGGTAAACACACACCACAGTTGTCTTACGGTGCCGTTCACAGTTCTCACAGGTAGGTAAACACACACCACAGTTATCTTACGTGCCATTCACAATTCCTCACAGGTAAACACATACACAGTTGTTCCACGGTGCCGCCTGCCTTCACAGGTAAACACACACCACCAGTTGTCTTACGGTACCATTCACAGTTCTCACAGGTAAAACACACCACAGTTGTTCCACGGTGCCGCTCACAGCCTCAACAAACACACACCATGTTGTCTTAATGGGTACCATTCACAGTTCTCACAGGTAAACACACACCACAGTTGTCTTACGGTACCATTCACAGTTCTCACAGGTAAACACACACCACAGTTGTCTTACGGTACCATTCACAGTTCTCACAGGTAAACACACACCACCGTTGTCTTACGGTACCATTCACAGTTCTCACAGGTAAACACACACCACAGTTTTCTTATGGTGCGATTCACTGTTCTCACAGGTAAAAACAAACCACAGTTGTCTTACGGTGCCATTCACAGTTCTCACAGGTAAACACACACCACAGTTGTCTTACGGTACCATTCACAGTTCTCACAGGTAAACACACACCACAGTTGTCTTACGGTACCATTCACAGTTCTCACAGGTAAAAACAAACCACAGTTGTCTTAGGGTGCCGTTCACAGTTCTCACAGGTAAACACACACCACAGTTGTCTTACGGTACCATTCACAGTTCTCACAGGTAAACACACACCACAGCTGTCGTACGGTGCCATTTACAGTTCTCACAGGTAAACACACACCACAGTTGTCTTACGGTGCCATTCACAGTTCTCACAGGTAAACACACACCACAGTTGTCTTACAGTGCCATTCACAGTTCTCACAGGTAAACACACAACAGTTGTTCCACGGTACCATTCACAGTTCTCACAGGTAAAACAAACCACAGTTGTCTTACGGTGCCATTTACAGTTCTCACAGGTAAACACACACCACAGTTGTCTTACGGTGCCGTTCACAGTTCTCACAGGTAAACACACACCACAGTCGTCTTACGGTACCGTTCACAGTTCTCACAGGTAAACACACACCACAGTTGTCTTACGGTGCCATTCACAGTTCTCACAGGTAAACACACACCACAGTTGTCTTACGGTACCGTTCACAGTTCTCACAGATAAACACACACCACAGTTGTCTTACGGTGCCATTTACAGTTCTCACAGGTAAACACACACCACAGTTGTCTTACGGTAGTTGTCTTACATTCATTCACAGTTCTCACAGGTAAACACACACCACAGTTGTCTTACGGTACCATTCACAGTTCTCACAGGTAAACACACACCACAGTTGTCTTACGGTACCATTCACAGTTCTCACAGGTAAACACACACCACAGTTGTCTTACGGTACCGTTCACAGTTCTCACAGGTAAACACACACCACAGTTGTCTTACGGTGCCATTCACAGTTCTCACAGGTAAACACACACCACAGTTGTCTTACGGTACCGTTCACAGTTCTCCCAGGTAAACACACACCACAGTTGTCTTACGGTGCCATTCACAGTTCTCACAGGTAAACACACACCACAGTTGTCTTACGGTGCCGTTCACAGTTCTCACAGGTAAACACACACTACAGTTGTCTTACGGTACCATTCACAGTTCTCACAGGTAAACACACACTACAGTTGTCTTACGGTGCCATTCACAGTTCTCACAGGTAAACACACACTACAGTTGTCTTACGGTACCATTCACAGTTCTCACAGGTAAACACACACCACAGTTGTCTTACGGTACCATTCACAGTTCTCACAGGTAAACACACACTACAGTTGTCTTACGGTACCATTCACAGTTCTCACAGGTAAACACACACCACAGTTGTCTTACGGTACCATTCACAGTTCTCACAGGTAAACACACACCACAGTTGTCTTACGGTACCATTCACAGTTCTCACAGGTAAACACACACCACAGTTGTCTTACGGTGCCATTCACAGTTCTCACAGGTAAACACACACCACAGTTGTCTTACGGTACCATTCACAGTTCTCACAGGTAAACACACACCACAGTTGTCTTACGGTGCCATTCACAGTTCTCACAGGTAAACACACACCACAGTTGTCTTACGGTACCATTCACAGTTCTCACAGGTAAACACACACCACAGTTGTCTTACGGTGCCATTCACAGTTCTCACAGGTAAACACACACCACAGTTGTCTTACGGTACCATTCACAGTTCTCACAGGTAAACACACACCACAGTTGTCTTACGGTGCCATTCACAGTTCTCACAGGTAAACACACACCACAGTTGTCATATCGTACCATTCACAGTTCTCACAGGTAAACACACACCACAGTTGTCTTACGGTACCATTCACAGTTCTCACAGGTAAACACACACTACAGTTGTCTTACGGTGCTGTTCACGGTTATCATTATTCTCCTATTTCTGTAGAGTTTACTATTTCTCAGGATCAAATTTTTGCCAGTCGAAATTTTTTCCAACATGCTACAAAGTGCAGTTGGGCATGTCATCGGACGCGCGATCGAACGTATTGAATGAGAATTCCTAATTTGTACGTATATTTTTTGTTCAAAGCTTGTGATTCACATTTTAATGCCATTTACAATATAGCACATATAAGTTGTTTCATTAGAACACATTTAAATGCCACAATTTTCAAAATTACTAACAAAACTATAACAAATATTTAATGTGGAATGCCAATTTTTATATACAATTAAAATGTGTGTATACAAATTGTATACAAGGTCTGATAGACTATGGAAACTAATATTTGGAATTTTAAAGCATTCGATTTTGTTGTTGTACAAGTATCATATAATAATATTAGAAATACTACAGTTTGATTTTGTTTAATTTCTAAAACAAAATATTAGATTGACAAATATTGTTTTTAATAAGTCGCCATGCAATGGCCGTAATCAGTTACAGTTATTAATTAAAACATTGTGTATTCATGTTGCTGTGAATGACTCACCACGGCAATGCCCTAAAAATAGTGCAGACGTAACTAAATCTAGCAAAGTCGCCATACATTCAGCCTGAATGCTCCACTGCAGGCTGATTATCGCAATCCTGTTCAAAAATGATGCGATATCGTCAAACAAAATCTAGTTTCCGCACTTGTAAATCATGTTTAATTATCACACAACATACATAATTTGAATAGTGGAAAACTGACAAATGGCATCGGTGATGCACGAAGTTGTATATCAGGCGATAACATAGGTAAACCGACATGTTTACACTTCAACTGATCGTAACTTTTGTTTCTCTGACGGCATCGATTTCGTGTAACTTCAACAGTCAAGGCTGCCTACCTGACAAAAACAATTTCCATAATGACCCCCCCCCCCCCGTCGCACCCGCCCCGCTCCCTGGTCCACAAGGTTGCCAATCAAATCTTTCTCTGAAGTAGATACAGTGACAAGTCCAGCCTGTTGACGGTGCCTGGGAATCCAGGAAGTTGCTCATTTAATCATCAAAAATAGATATACTTTGTTTCAACATAATTATTATGTGTTACACTGTAACTCCTGTCCGCAGTTAAGGTGGTCGGTTAGCACTTCAAAGGGATGCTTGTTTAGCAACATCCAATAAGTTACATTGTGTTAATTACAGCTGTCAAAGTGCCTGCATGGCCAGACATGTCCAAGTGTTTACGTCTGTAGAGCATCACCTTGAGAAAGACAGCCCCAGTGAATAGCCAATAATCATCCAATGAGCTTCTAAATTTACAACACACAACAGGAACATTATAATTATTACTAACAATCAATGACAAAGTTAAATTGTTGTACTCAAATAAAAACCTTTCAATAAAAAATTGATAGTTTTATACTGCAATTACAACAATTATAATACTAACTTTATATTATTTTAAGACATTTTATACACACAGTTGTCTTACGGTGCCATTTACAGTTCTCACAGGTAAACACACACCACAGTTGTCTTACGGTGCCGTTCACAGTTCTCACAGGTAAACACACACCACAGTCGTCTTACGGTACCGTTCACAGTTCTCACAGGTAAACACACACCACAGTTGTCTTACAGTGCCATTCACAGTTCTCACAGGTAAACACACACCACAGTTGTCTTACGGTACCGTTCACAGTTCTCACAGGTAAACACACACCACAGTTGTCTTACGGTGCCATTTACAGTTCTCACAGGTAAACACACACCACAGTTGTCTTACGGTACCATTCACAGTTCTCACAGGTAAACACACACCACAGTTGTCTTACGGTACCATTCACAGTTCTCACAGGTAAACACACACCACAGTTGTCTTACGGTACCATTCACAGTTCTCACAGGTAAGCACACACCACAGTTGTCTTACGGTACCATTCACAGTTCTCACAGGTAAACACACACCACAGTTGTCTTACGGTGCAATTCACAGTTCTCACAGGTAAACACACACCACAGTTGTCTTACGGTACCGTTCACAGTTCTCACAGGTAAACACACACCACAGTTGTCTTACGGTGCCATTCACAGTTCTCACAGGTAAACACACACCACAGTTGTCTTACGGTACCGTTCACAGTTCTTCACTTAGCCATTCACAGTTCTCACAGGTAAACACACACCACAGTTGTCTTACGGTGCCATTCACAGTTCTCACAGGTAAACACACACCACAGTTGTCTTACGGTACCGTTCACAGTTCTCACAGATAAACACACACCACAGTTGTCTTACGGTGCCATTTACAGTTCTCACAGGTAAACACACACCACAGTTGTCTTACGGTACCATTCACAGTTCTCACAGGTAAACACACACCACAGTTGTCTTACGGTGCCATTTACAGTTCTCACAGGTAAACACACACCACAGTTGTCTTACGGTACCATTCACAGTTCTCACAGGTAAACACACACCACAGTTGTCTTACGGTACCATTCACAGTTCTCACAGGTAAACACACACCACAGTTGTCTTACGGTACCATTCACAGTTCTCACAGGTAAACACACACTACAGTTGTCTTACGGTACCATTCACAGTTCTCACAGGTAAACACACACTACAGTTGTCTTACGGTGCCATTCACAGTTCTCACAGGTAAACACACACTACAGTTGTCTTACGGTACCATTCACAGTTCTCACAGGTAAACACACACCACAGTTGTCTTACGGTACCATTCACAGTTCTCACAGGTAAACACACACCACAGTTGTCTTACGGTACCATTCACAGTTCTCACAGGTAAACACACACCACAGTTGTCTTACGGTATTCACAGTTCTCACAGGTAAACACACACACAGTTGTCTTACGGTACCATTCACAGTTCTCACAGGTAAACACACACCACAGTTGTCTTACGGTACCATTCACAGTTCTCACAGGTAAACACACACCACAGTTGTCTTACGGTGCCATTCACAGTTCTCACAGGTAAACACACACCACAGTTGTCTTACGGTGCCATTCACAGTTCTCACAGGTAAACACACACCACAGTTGTCTTACGGTGCCATTCACAGTTCTCACAGGTAAACACACACCACAGTTGTCTTACGGTACCATTCACAGTTCTCACAGGTAAACACACACCACAGTTGTCTTACGGTGCCATTCACAGTTCTCACAGGTAAACACACACCACAGTTGTCTTACGGTGCCATTCACAGTTCTCACAGGTAAACACACACCACAGTTGTCTTACGGTGCCATTCACAGTTCTCACAGGTAAACACACACCACAGTTGTCATATCGTACCATTCACAGTTCTCACAGGTAAACACACACCACAGTTGTCTTACGGTACCATTCACAGTTCTCACAGGTAAACACACACCACAGTTGTCTTACGGTGCCATTCACAGTTCTCACAGGTAAACACACACCACAGTTGTCATATCGTACCATTCACAGTTCTCACAGGTAAACACACACCACAGTTGTCTTACGGTACCATTCACAGTTCTCACAGGTAAACACACACTACAGTTGTCTTACGGTGCTGTTCACGGTTATCATTATTCTCCTATTTCTGTAGAGTTTACTATTTCTCAGGATCAAATTTTTGCCAGTCGAATTTTTTTCCAACATGCTACAAAGTGCAGTTGGGCATGTCATCGGACGCGCGATCGAACGTATTGAATGAGAATTCCTAATTTGTACGTATATTTTTTGTTCAAAGCTTGTGATTCACATTTTAATGCCATTTACAATATAGCACATATAAGTTGTTTCATTAGAACACATTTAAATGCCACAATTTTCAAAATTACTAACAAAACTATAACAAATATTTAATGTGGAATGCCAATTTTTATATACAATTAAAATGTGTGTATACAAATTGTATACAAGGTCTGATAGACTATGGAAACTAATATTTGGAATTTTAAAGCATTCGATTTTGTTGTTGTACAAGTATCATATAATAATATTAGAAATACTACAGTTTGATTTTGTTTAATTTCTAAAACAAAATATTAGATTGACAAATATTGTTTTTAATAAGTCGCCATGCAATGGCCGTAATCAGTTACAGTTATTAATTAAAACATTGTGTATTCATGTTGCTGTGAATGACTCACCACGGCAATGCCCTAAAAATAGTGCAGACGTAACTAAATCTAGCAAAGTCGCCATACATTCAGCCTGAATGCTCCACTGCAGGCTGATTATCGCAATCCTGTTCAAAAATGATGCGATATCGTCAAACAAAATCTAGTTTCCGCACTTGTAAATCATGTTTAATTATCACACAACATACATAATTTGAATAGTGGAAAACTGACAAATGGCATCGGTGATGCACGAAGTTGTATATCAGGCGATAACATAGGTAAACCGACATGTTTACACTTCAACTGATCGTAACTTTTGTTTCTCTGACGGCATCGATTTCGTGTAACTTCAACAGTCAAGGCTGCCTACCTGACAAAAACAATTTCCATAATGACCCCCCCCCCCCCGTCGCACCCGCCCCGCTCCCTGGTCCACAAGGTTGCCAATCAAATCTTTCTCTGAAGTAGATACAGTGACAAGTCCAGCCTGTTGACGGTGCCTGGGAATCCAGGAAGTTGCTCATTTAATCATCAAAAATAGATATACTTTGTTTCAACATAATTATTATGTGTTACACTGTAACTCCTGTCCGCAGTTAAGGTGGTCGGTTAGCACTTCAAAGGGATGCTTGTTTAGCAACATCCAATAAGTTACATTGTGTTAATTACAGCTGTCAAAGTGCCTGCATGGCCAGACATGTCCAAGTGTTTACGTCTGTAGAGCATCACCTTGAGAAAGACAGCCCCAGTGAATAGCCAATAATCATCCAATGAGCTTCTAAATTTACAACACACAACAGGAACATTATAATTATTACTAACAATCAATGACAAAGTTAAATTGTTGTACTCAAATAAAAACCTTTCAATCAAAAATTGATAGTTTTATACTGCAATTACAACAATTATAATACTAACTTTATATTATTTTAAGACATTTTATAATTACATCCATAACTTTCAGAAAATCATAACTATTTAATGTAATTTAATGGTTCTACCTAACATCATCTTCATTTATTTTTTTCACTATATAATTCTACACCTGTACATTTTATTAATGTCTAGACGCGCATTAATGACACTGATAATAATTATATGCCCACGTGCCACTGCCATGGCAGTCATCAGCAGGCTGGTGGCAGTCAAAGTTGTAACATTGTACACAGGCACAGCAACGGATGACGTCACCGTACTGACTTTGTAGAACTTGTAGTGGATTAAATATTTGTTGATAAAATGTAACAAGTGAATGAGACAGTTTCTTCAGGGCATCTCGAGCAGCAGTATTTATAGATTTAGCAATTCTTTAATGTGTACCATTTTCTGTAGTCGGATATTTGTATTCCCGTAATACGGCGGCAGTTTCCGTAATGCCGTAATCTTAGGTGAATTTCCGTAATGAATACGGAGAATCCATAATGGTAGGCAGCCCTGTAATGGTAGGCAGCCCTGTAATGGTAGGCAGCCCTGCAACAGTGAACACCAACACACATCCTCGTTGGTTGATTAAAATCCATACGATCCCAATACGATTACAAGTGTGGGTTTTCGATCGCGGCCTGTGTTTTTGCAAAAACTGTACCTTCGCGACGCGCCGTCGGCATGAAATTTTCGCTAAATCATGGACGACAAGTTCATCAAATAAAGGAATACTTCTAAAAACTTTATACCATTGTAAATAATGTTATGTTGTCGTTCCAATTATATTAAATAGGTATAATTTAACGCGGACTGAACGATGTAAGGGCTGCGTGACCGGTGGTTTGTCATAGTTTTGCACCAGATCTGGCCAGATCCAACAGCCGCAGCGGCCGATGTGGTAATGCTAGTTAGTTACTGTGATAGTCACTGTTGTCTGTTAGTGGTCGCCGGTGCCTTTGATGCGGTTACAATTACGTCTAGGAAATCGTTTGGGAACGGAAAGAGCGGGTTCTTCCCAGGCACTAATAATTACAGCAATACACTCAATTAGTGCCTGCGTAACATCACCCAATCAGTACACTAAACTGTCCAATCGAGCCTTGTCGTAATCGACGAGTGCTTATTGGAACTCCCCACCCTGATTATTTGGTCTACACAAGTGTTGCCTGTTTTTCAAACAACCACCGCTAGCATCACTGCTAGGTGACAATTACCCTAGCAAGTCGAGGCCTTAATTGGTTTCTGGCATGTGTCGGGCAGCTGGCCAGGTGATCCGGGTGGTCGATTTTCAAAGCCAATCAGTAGATTTTGTAACTGGCTTCGCGGCAGTTTAAATGACGTCGTAAAAATGGCATGGACGGGCTGTCCAGCGCAAAAATACGGCATGGACAGATATGGAAGCGCCAACCCCGTCCAAAATCGCGATTTTCTAATTTTACCCGTCCAAATGACGGGTGGATGCGTCTCTGGGTGAGGCCCTGCCCGGAATGTTGATAATTTTCCAAATTTAAAGTCATGTAGGTAAGTAACAGTGTTATGACACTGTACATACAAAGGACATAATAATAACAACCATCCTTATAATATTAATGTTTATTTGTGGTAACTATGGTTATGCAAATCACATTTGACTGATATTTTAAGAAATAGTTATAGGTATAGGTGCCAGGGACCGGTTTCATGAAGCGTACTTAAAGTTACACAATTACTTAGCGTCACGTGTTTGCGTAAACTCCTATGTTCGCTTATATTAAAAAAATATGTGATTTACTAAGACAATCATCTTAGCGTTAAGAACGTTCTTAGCCGCTTCATGAAACCGACCCCTGGTACTTGACCCCTTTTGTATGCTCTGTGACACTACGAATAGGGAAATGTCAACAATTGTGAACGGTCCCTCACTTGTCTTACAATTGTCTTAAATTGTTTTACAATTATAGTACGATTGTATTGCATTATGTTATGGCTGTCTTGCAATTGTCGTAAGCATTCGCATACAAAATGTTTCCGAATTCAAATGGGAATGCACCAAAACTGTCATGGCTGCATATGAAGGTGCAGTATACTCCCATGGAACCTCTCAATTTTTAGATTAAAAATATATAAGTTTATTTGGCTTTGTCCTTTGCAACAAGCCTGGGTTTGACCATGTTGTTTGTTTACATCAGGGTTGTCCGTAACCCCCGGCAACCGGGCCACATGGGATGCACAGTTGCTGAAGATACCGGCTGTCTCCCCCACCATTATGAACTGCTGCGTCATCAAAGTCGACTATTATGTCAAGGTAACTTTAGCGAGATTGCCAAAAACCCACATTGCAGGTGGACATGGAGGCCTTTGGGTTTTAAAGAGACCAGTATTTGTATATCTATGAGAAGTAAGACATTACCCAGTAGTCAGTTTTGTCGTAACATATGTCCACATTACTAGATTTAGACAGTCAGTGATTAATTTGGTCCATTAATTTCTATTCCTCTGAACAGACTTTCTATGTAATTTATTATGTCATGGTAACTTATAAAATTCATGGTATTATTAGATTGAACTAACTTATTACATAAATATGTAACTTATTCACTAAGTCACAACTAGATTTTGTTAAATCTTTCAGAATGCACCATGTATATATAATATATATATATATGTTATGTTCTCTCCATAGGTGGCACTGCACATCCCTGGAGCGTACAACCTGTCGCTACACCTGCCGGTTGTCATAGGAACCGTGCCCCATCGCAGGATGAGCTACGGGTTTCCTCAGCCGCGTTTCTTCCCAGAGCCTCGGTTTGTTGACACAGCCTTCCTTCCTGCGCCTCCCCCCTACAGGGAGGCTCTCACACCCCCTCCTCCCATTGACGGTGAGTATCCCTGCCCTGTTGCATTGTGGGATGTGGTTTGACTGAACCTCTTGTTATCATGTTGACGTGGCAGAATTTGTAATTATACATTAGAAAACAAGGCTTCACATTTAAGAACCAAAGAACATACAATTTATGTTTCTGCAACAAATATATAATTTGATGATGACTAAAATACTGTAAGATCAACAATGATAACCAGAAGCTACAATGAAATGAAGAACAGATGTGTCTGAACTACATCCAAACCATGTCAACAATACACTTACTGACTCTAACAATACTGAACAGCACTGCATGCATCCGGTTCATCTACAACTTATATATAATAGTACACAGGAAACAGTCTTTGTAAAGATTACCTTGTATCTAAGCCTAACTTGAATACATTGTCATCGACATCGTAACTAGGTAAGGCATGTTGTGTCACACAACTTACCTAGTTACGATGTCGATGACAATGTTAACAAATATAATTAACTATAACCTAAACAATCTGGTGTAAATTGTACACAGAAGTCTTTTCAAAGACTACATAAAAACTACTTTGAACATAAATAAATTCTGATATGACACCTTGCAAGCGGCAACTCAGGGCAAAACGACACTTAGTTTGCAACGACTGCCAGAGCTGGGTGGATTTTGCGTTGTCTGGCTGTCCAAAATCATGGGCAGAGACCAAAGATGACGGATTCACCTTTCGGTGTATGGGGTGTTTGAGGGTGAAATGTCTGATGAAGGAGGTGTGTAAGTTGACGGATATAGTGAAGGAGATGGAGGCGAGACTCAACATAGAAATAGATGGAGCAGAGAGGGATGACGCGGAGAGAGTTGAGAATTCTACAACACAGAAGGAGCAGAGTTGTGACACGGAGACTGAAGAAAGGAGACTGAGAGGAAGGAAGGTGACCGGTGTGAAGGAACAAGACATTGAGAAAACAGAGGGACGGAGGAAAAGTGTTCGGCAGAGGAAAAGAAAACGGGCCAGTGGGGATAGATCAGCAGGTAGTCAGACTGTAGAGAACGAGGAGAGACACGACAGCGATACAGGTGGTGAAGAGGTAGATACCACAGAGGCAGTTGGTAAGACTGTGAGACAGAAGACTGATGGAAGAAGACAGTGTTCAGCAAAAAACAGAAAACATGACAGGCGTGAAGGTGACAGGGGAGAAAGTGACCGTAATGAAGGAGGTAGCCGGGGAAAAGGGACAGGAGAGGAGAGAACAAAATGTGATGGGAGGAAAGAAGAAGGGACGAAAGGAAGTGAGAGTAAATGTGCTAGAAGAGAAGATGACAGGAGGAAAGGGGACAAGAGAAAACGCGACAGGAAAGAAGGGAATGGAAGAGAATGTGACAGGAGAGAAGACGACAAGAGGAAAAGACAACAACCAGACATATGCAAACCGGAGGAGCTACTCCGAGGCAGTGATTGAGGGGGCAAGGAGAAAAGAGAGAGTGTTTATGGGCGATTCAATTCTGAGAAAAACAGACAAGACTATATGCGAGGGGAAGGACGTTGTTGTATGTCTACCGGGGGCTAGGATAGAGCATGTGACCGAAAGGGTAGAGAAGGTATTGGGGCATGGCAAGGGAGGGTCTATACTAGTACACGTTGGGACAAACAATGTAGACAAGGAGGGAACAACTGGGATAGTTCAGAAGTACAGACATCTAGTGAGGAAGCTAAAGAAGACAAGAGTGGAACAGGTTATTCTCTCAGAAATTTTGCCAGTAATGGGAGGAAGGGGGGCAAGATACAGAAACTGTAAGAGGATGGCGATCAACGCACTAGTTGAGCAGATGTGTGGGAGGAAGAGAAGTGGGATTCATAGATTTATGGGGGGGTACTTGGTTGGGAGAGAAGATACGAGAGATGGCCTCCATCTGGCGTGGCAAGCAGCAGCACTCTCAGAGAATCTGCTGCGATCTGTTGACAGAGGGACAGGTTGCATCTATTTAAACTAAATTCACAGGGGGGACTCGCAGAGAAGCCTGAAACTGGAGGCATACATAAAGGCAGCAAAAATAATTCAGCAAAGAACAGTCTGGAAAACTGTTCTGAAGCTGGGTATAAATGTGTTTGTTTAAATGCAAGGAGTATAGTAAACAAAGGAATTAAAGATAGAGAGATTGACCACTGATGACGATTGAGATGACTGACAATGAGGACGAGTAAGAAGCTTTGGTTTATGTAACATAGTTACAGGAAACTCCCACCAAGTTAACGTATTGGATTAGTTTATCAAGTCCAAACATAAGCATAGAAGAGAATGAAAAAATACAAAACGCTATAAGGGAAGTGAGCAAACGGGACTGTGTTATTATGGGGGATTTTAACCATGGGCATATAAAATGGAAATCTCTACAGAGTATGGGTAGTGAGGACCACAAGTTTTTAGTTTTAGTACAAGATAGTTTCCCTTCTCAACATGTGCTAGAACCAACCAGGGGAGAGAATGTGTTAGACTTAGTTTTGTCCTCACAGAATGAATTAGTTGACAATGTTAAATTATGTGAGCCTCTGGGAAGTAGTGATCACAACCAGATACATTTTACCATCAAAGTAAAATCAGAAAGAAATAATAAAAAGCAGTTCAGGAGAAATTTCCACAAAGGAAGATATAAGGAAATGAGGAAATATTTAGCAAAGATAGACTGGAATAATACACTGAAGAATAAGACAGCAACAGAATGCTGGAATATCTTAAAGAATGAAATAGAGTGCATCGTAGATAAATTTGTTCCCTTCAAAAAACAAGGGAAACGGACCAGAAAGAAATACTTATCGAAAGAAGCCATTAGAAAAATTAAGTATAAACAAATGATGTGGAAGTCATATAGACGTACTGGAAATGACGAAGACTACAACCTTTATAAAGAAGCACTAAACCAAGCTACAGCTGAAATTAGAAATTCAAAGAGAAGCTATGAACATAAATTAGCTTGTAATATAAAACATGACAGCAAGAGTTTTTATGCGTATGTTCGAAGCAAACAGAAAGTTCAGGATATGGTCGGTCCTCTAGAAGATAGTGCTGGAAATATAATATCAGAAGGATTCTTAATGGCGGAAGACCTAAATGAGTATTTTAGTTCAGTGTTTACCAGAGAAGACACTAGTTCACTGCCAGTACCAGAGGCTAAGTTCAAGGGGGCAGAATCAGACTATTTAAGACAGTTAATTGTAACCCCAGAAATGGTAGCTAAGAAAATTAGGGCTATGAAGGAAAATAAATCACCTGGAGTGGATGGTATTCCACCCAAACTACTATTGGAAATTGTAGAACAAATTAGCATACCGCTTGCAACAGTTTTCAACTTGTCATTAGAAGAGGGAGTGGTTCCTTTAGAATGGAAAGAAGCAAACATTATACCGTTATTTAAAAAAGGTTCGAGAAACAAGTCAAATAATTATAGACCAGTTAGTTTAACATCGGTGATTTGTAAATTATTAGAAAGACTAATTAAAGATCACATGGTGGATTTTCTTGTTAAACATAACTTGATAAACCCATCTCAACATGGGTTTCTAAAAGCGAGGTCATGCTTAACAAATATGTTATGTTTTTTGGAAGATATCACTAAGTGGATAGATGATGGATCACCAGTAGATATCATCTACTTAGATTTTCAAAAAGCTTTCGACAAAGTGCCACATCAGAGATTACTGCTTAAACTAAAAGCCCATGGCATAGGAAATGGTATAATTAACTGGATAGAAAAATGGCTGATTGACAGAAGACAACGGGTAGTTGTTGATGGGGAGGCTTCAAACTGGAAATCAGTTTTGAGTGGGGTTCCACAGGGATCAGTACTGGGACCTATATTATTCTTAATATATATAAACGATTTGGACGATGATATAGCTAGCAAGGTGTTGAAATTTGCAGATGATACAAAGGTGTTTAGAAGGATTAAAAGTGATGGAGATAGACAGCATTTACAAGATGATCTTGACAGGTTGATCAAATGGTCTGAAAAGTGGCAAATGTTGTTCAATTTTGGGAAATGTAAATGCCTCCACACAGGACATGGGAACGAATATGTAGAATATACAATGGGGGGAACTGTACTAAGTACTACTGTAAAAGAAAAAGACTTGGGGCTGACAATTAGTGCTGACATGAAGGTTTCAGAGCAGTGTGGAATTACAGCTTCAAAGGGAAATCAAATCCTTGGATTGATTAGGCGACATATAGCATATAAAGAAAAATAACTAATAATACCGCTGTATAAAACAATAGTTGGGCCTCATTTAGAATATTGTATACAAGCGTGGAGGCCATACCGCAAGAAGGACATAGATATGCTAGAAAGAGTACAGAGGAGAGCGACTAAAATGATACCAAAACTGAGGGATCTTAGTTATGAAAAACGCCTAAAAGAATGTGGTTTAACAACACTAGAGACCAGGAGATTGAGAGGAGATCAGATAGAAGTGTTTAAAATATTGAATGGTTATGAAAATATTGATAGAAATATGTTTTTTTCAGTTAAGAAAGATAGAAAGACTAGAGGACATGAAGCTACATTAGTAAAGGAGCAGTGTAGATTAGACGTGAGAAAGTTCTCATTTTGACAAAGGACTGTGAATGAATGGAACAGATTATCTGATGATTGTGTGGGTGCTAGTAGTGTGAATATGTTTAAAAATAAAATCGACATACCTCAGAAGGGCTGGATATATGTAGATAAAAGGGTTGGACTCTCGATAAGCCAAAGGGCTTCCTTGTCCACCTGCCATCTAGAGTTAATTCTCTGGATGGCAATCTTGCTAAATCTTGTTAAATCTTGTTAAACTTACAACAGCAGCCATATTAATTGAAAACCACATGTAATTGTATGTAGTCTAACTACAATCAGGGTTGGCACGTTTCTGCCCTCACGATAAAAACCATGCGGCAGAAATACTTTCTGCCCGTGCGGAAGAAGTACCTTTCTCCCCTATTTCTCCCAAAATAGTCCTATTTTCATACATATTTATTTTAATATCAATATCAACATACCTGTTTCCTTCTTACACCATGACTGTCATCTTACAAGTTATTAAAGCACTGACAGCTAGACAGTCTTATCAGCTCCCTAAACCACTGAAACAATAGCAAACTCTAGCTCCTAGCCTAGTTAGTTGGATACAGTGGCCAGGTACTTCAAAACCAGGCTTTCCACTGACCACAAGATGACCAGGTGATAATTAGTTTTAATTGCCAGCCAACTTCTAGGCTGGTAATAAAACTGGGCTATACATGGACTGAGAGAGCAGAGATCAGATCAGTGACTTGCCTATATTACAAGATAGTAAGCTTAGATGTAAATCTAACACAATACAATATCCATTGTATTAAAACCAGGTAATCACCATGGAAATGCAAGCATTGCACGGCAGACACAAAAATAAGTTATACAAATGTACTTGTACTCATGTGAATGTACTCATACTTTTACTCAGATTGCATGTAGACAGGTACAGAAAGATGTTAGCAAAATATTCTACAAAACAGCCACACTTTCCTATCAATGGCATGTATTTCTGTTGGGCATAGACTGTTTCTGCCCAGCAGAAATACCTTTCTCCACTATTTCTGCCCTGGGCACAGCAGAAATACCTTTCTTCCAGGCACCAAAGTGTCATGGATAAATCTATAGACCTTTGTAAAAAAAATCTAAATTCCCAGTTTAAAAAAAAATGTAATAATGTTAGGGTTTGTGCCAGATATAAGAAGGGAGCAAGTAGATTGTTTGTGATTTCCTCTGATAGTTCCGAGGAGCCCTAATTGTGTGGGGATGTTTTGCGCAACTTGCGATAATACGATAAACTTTTTAGATTTACCTCACAACAAACACCATTTTATGAATACACTTGGAAACCATCTTCTGCATCTGTTGGTGTAGCACCATGTGGACGATGGACATTTCTGCTAGCTTCTTAAAAATGTTGTGATAATTTTTGCTTAGGATAGGCCGATTGTGCTTTTGCAGAGCCACCGACGTACGCGGAGAGTATGACCGGAGCAGTGGACATCCGCGATGAAGACGACGACCAGCCGGGAACTATGGGAGATCTGATGTTCACACCAATGTACACCTACGTCTATGACTACCGTTATCGTTCTCCTCCAGCATACTCAGAAGTGGGTCAAAGTTCGCATTTTATCCAAACTGGTTTACACAGTTGAAATGTTGGAACATCTCAGAACATCGATCGATGTCCGATATCAGACAAAATTACTTTCATCTGGCTTCATCCCCCTGCCCCCTCCCCTCAGATGAAAATTGATAAACATTCATATGATGATATCAATATATTAGCAGTATCGGTCTGAAGCATAAAATATCGATGTACAATGCCGGATTAAATTTCCCCCTTCCCAAACGAAAATAATTTTGTCTGATGTCGGACATTGACGTTCTGAAATGATCCCTTATGATCTTGCAAATTGGTTAGGGGGCTAGTTATAAGGTTTATGAAGTATGAGGCAACTAGTGTACGTCTGGTACCAAATTAAAATGTCTGGCCTTATGTGATGTTTTGACTTGAATCCATCCATACAAGAGTCAGTTATATAAAACCTCAAATGTAATGGATGTTTGTATAATTTCCCTTCTGGTTGTTACACACATAAGTGGTGACTGACTTCACATTGTATATATTTTATTGCATTCCAGTGTAGCCAGTATGTGATAGTTGGTCCCTGGTGTTTTCATAGGTGGATCCATGTCGAGGGAGTTCGGGCGCCAGTACCATGGCTTGTAGTCGGCTCTGAGACGAGTAACTTGTTCTCTCAAGTCAACACATGAAACGACACGCCAGGGAAGGGAATGCAGAAGGAAATATGACATGGAAGTCTACACATGAAATAATACACCTTGGGAGACACTGCAGAAAACAGTATAACACAAAAGTCTTCACATGAAATAACACACCATGGAAGATATTGCAGAAAGCAACATAACACATGAAACATACACACCATGGGAGACAACACAAAAAGCAACATAACAAAAGTCTACACATGAAGCAACAGTTACAACACACCATGGGAGACAACGCAGAAAGCAATATAACACAACAGTCTACACATGAAATAACACACCATGGGAGACAACACAGAAAGCAACATAACACAACAGTCTACACATGAAATAACACACCATGGGAGACAACACCGAAAGCAACATAACACAAAAGTCTACACATGAAATAACACACCATGGGAGATAATGTAACACAGAAAACAACACTGGGTAAAACTGACGGAGGCAGACGGTGCAGTATAACACAGACGTCTATATATGTTACAACAAATACTGGCTAAGATATTTTACTACAGAAGACTACAGGTATATAAGGAAAGGGACATTGCAGGCAGCATGGTGTAATTGTATGTCCCACAATGTAAGAATACAGTACCTGGCGTAACACACTGGTTAATGCAGCATGATGTAATTGTATGTCCCATAATGTAAGAATACAGTACCTGGCGTAACACACTGGTTAATGCAGCAGGGAGAGGTATAATGAGAAAACATTGTGAATAACACACAATATGACCCATTGTGTTCACCATCATAGCGTCTAGTTTTAGTAACCCACCACACTGTGGTTCTCCAAATTTAGGGGGCAATCAAAGAAAACAGGTAAACCTTGAATCTCCTGAGTTCAGATTGGATTCTCTAACTTTGTGTGAACTACGATGATTTTATTACATACGTGTGTAGTTATTGGTGTTGATATTTTCTGTCCATGTCACACGTGCCAACCCGAATCGTACACACCTATTAGACAGGTAACAGAAACACATAATATTCACTAATGAGCTGATATAATCATCTACATCCTGCGACTTCCTTTGCATCATCAAAAGTGGGATATATTTATTGGATAATCTGTTATTCACATCATGTGTGTGTAGCATCTCCAAGTACAAAATAGGATTGTTCAATTTAAAATTCACAAAACTACAAAGAATGTCTCCTATGCTAGTAAACGTTTGCAGAATCAGTTGGAGTTACAGACCTACAGGTGAACTCTTTGTGTTGGCAGGCGTGATGTGGCTGGGCTCAACTTTAGCTTTGTGGATGTTCTTGTCATGATATTGAAGATGTTTTTTACAATTCAATTAACATTTATACTTCTTGTGGCTAAAGCAATTACTGCTTTTCTTGAGCAGCTATTCTCACGATAAACCGGCTGTTCAAAATCATTGTAGGTTATCTCAAAAAACGGCTGGGCTTAGGTAATACTGCTACTGTGACAACAGCATTGCTGTTATTCTAAGACATTTTTGGAGGTTTGAATATCAAATGTTACGGTTTCTGTTCAAATGTATACAACAGTATTGTCTTTTTAAATGTGTGATTGTGTATTGATGAAAACTTCATGCATTTGAAGATGTGAGAACACTTACTGCTGTGTCTACTTTCAGGTGCACAGGTATTTAACTGACAAATACATCAGTGCACATTGTGTTCAACAGGGTTGCATTCATTTATAATTGTCAGTTACAGTGCACCATTAAAAATAAATTATGATTACAACACTTCGGAAAAAGCTGCTACAATTAATTACAGTAATAGTTTGAATAAAAGTACATTGTTTTATAAAGGAAGATTACACAAACCATTACTGCTCATTTTATACAGGGTTTTACAAGAGTAATGCAGTGTAATTGTAATTTATTACAAATTACACATTTACAGTTGAACAAAACCCTGGTGTTCACGTACACAGAGTAAGACTTAATATAATATTGTTAATTTTGCGTCATAGCTTTGCATGTTTACTGTTTGGCCTGTCATTTGACATTGTATTGTAGATAACAAGTTAGAATTTATACAACTGTTGTTGTCTTCTTGCCAATGTAAACATTACATAAGGCGCTATGCGCGTAGAATTGTGAAAGTTTTAGATGAGACTGGTCTATTTTTCTGACCAGGAATTGTTTATTAAAGCATCATACCTTGCATAAATAATGCATGAACTAAGGATTGAAAGTTGGTGAATCTAGAAGAAACATCTCCTTTGTACCCAATGATTTTGGTTTTAGCATAATCTAGTCGATTACTTGAATTGCAGGTTGTATTAGTATTGTATATGAAAAGCTGATATTCAACATACCCTTGTAAGCTATTATATTGTGTCTATATGTCGCATGGAACCTATTAGTTGTTTGGTAAGACTGAAAGTTAATAGAAATGTTGTTGTATCCTGTGTTTGTTCTTAGTTTTCTATGTGTAGACGACACTTTATAAATATTATGTTGATGCTATTATAAATGCTGAAGGTGTATCAACAACATCACGAGCAGCAATGTAAGACATTGGATTTATACTTTCTTGAGCAACATTTTGTTTAGAAAGACCTTTTTTTCAGTTATTTAAAACTTGTGTTATCTCAAATTTATTAATGGTAGTTTGATTTGATATTACTAACCCATATTTTATTAATTAATCCCATTTGCAGCTAATTTTTCATTACCATATTTATTATTTGTTAAGACATTTTACTTATATTATTGTTAACCTATCACCATAAACTTGTTATTTTTCGTGAATGTTACTACCTTAATTTATATTGTTTATTTAAAGAGGTGTTAGTTAATGTACTAATGTGTTATTTGTTATGTACCTATTTCATTGTATTTGACAATGACCTATTTTACAACAATTGTCATAGTTGAGTTTATTTAGCCTGTAAGTAACATCTCTGAGATACATCACATCTACATAAGCAGCAGAAACTTCATAAAATGACAATACATCAATTGCTAGTACAAATGTTAAAATATTCATTATCATGTATTATATAAAGATCTCATTTGAATCATCATTCAACCAGGACAAGTGTAATTTTTTTTAATGAAATTAAATTGGTGCCAAATTAATTGAAGCTGACATTCAATATGATTCTATTGTATCAACAGCTTAGCTCGTTATTATAATTAGTCTTTATAATAGATGAATCTGATTATTTGACATGGACTTGTTAATGGAAAGTATAAAATCTTGAACATTCTTGTTGGTCTTGATTAGACGAACTATTAACTGCATCCTTATAATGAGCAGTGGTGTGTGTTACTTCTGATCCAGAATTTATGTTTTGCTATTTTGTGCATACCTGGTAGTTTATGTTTACTAATTGTTTGTGTGTTCAGCAACTGCAGTTGTCAATGTTGGTTGCTTAATTTGTTTGTGTATTTATTTTTACAAATAAAATTATTATTTTGAGTTATGTCGTTAACTTATTGTTTGTCATTTGATGGAGTGGAAATATTTAAAAGTTTATTTCTTACTGGTTAATAAATCAAGTTTAATTTTGGAGCCATAATTAACGACCAAGTTGAATTTTGGAGCCATAATTAACGACAAGTTCCATAATTAAAAATATTAATTTATATAGCCGTTACAAAAATTCCAGTAACTTTAATAATGTGAGACAATTTAACATGTTGTTCTCTTCTATCCCTGAATGTCCAGAGTGAGGCTGGCCTTGACATTGGTCCTTGATTTCTGTTTTCTTATTCTAGCCCCTCGCTGTTCTTGCACTGATGTCTACACCAACTTTCTCTACACTCACTATCTTTCACCCTTTTCTCCTAATCCCTCCAAATCTCTACACAATCCTCCCATTGCAACCTAAGTCATCCCCTAAATATCTGTAGTTTACTAAATTGATTTCAGATAGGTATTTTATTTTTTAAATATGCTAAGATGTTATAAAACAGTCATGGTATGGTCAAAATTTAAAACCTGTTTTTTACAGCTAAGCTACATTTTAGCAAAATCTGGTAAACCCATATAGGCACTTATTAGTTTGATAGACACTAACGTATATGTATAGATTTCAAAACATGTTGATTAAAATTATGACATTTCTGAGTGGTTTTGATGATGTTATTTCATTGTTGGTTTTAACTACTATTGGTTCAGTTGGCATGCATATGTTTTGGAATTCACAAGAAGAATTATGATGCTGTTCTGTTAGCTACATCACACCTTAATCCATACATAATATGGTGGCTTAAAAATTGGCATGCTGAGAACATTAATTATTTTCCAAAAAAATAATATCAGTGGACTTAACCTTCAGTGGATTTAACCTGTCTTTAATTGTTCCTTAGGCAAGTAGCCAGGATGGTAAACGACCCAATTATATGCTTCATGACAAAATAGAAACATAAATTCAAAGCATTATGAATATATGAATAAACTCAATGATTGTATTAATTAATAGTACCCCTTTGCATACTTTGACTA
>CM034541.1:2343234-2470755 GCA_020002185.1 Paraescarpia echinospica | reverse complement strand
GTATTGAATGAGAATTCCTAATTTGTACATATTTTTTTGTTCAAAGCATGTGATTCACATTTTAATGCCATTTACAATATAGCACATATAAGTTGTTTCATTAGAACACATTTAATTGCCACAATTTTCAAAATTACTAACAAAACTATAACAAATATTTAATGTGGAATGCCAATTTTTATATACAATTAAAATGTGTGTATACAAATTGTATATAAGGTCTGATAGACAATGGAAACTAATATTTGGAATTTTAAAGCATTAAATTTTTTTTTGTACAAGTATCATATAATAATATTAGAAATACTACAGTTCGATTTTGTTTAATTTCTAAAACAAAATATTAGATTGACAAATATTTTTTTAAAAAGTCGCCATGCAATGGCCGTAATCAGTTACAGTTATTAATTAAAACATTGTGTATTGATGTTGCTGTGAATGTTTCAATTGTTAAACTATAAATCAGTCAAGACATTAATTAATTTAATTAGCAAGCATAGCTCCATGCCTTGGACTACCCAACACGCGACCAAACAACGTACAACGAACGGGACTCGCCACGGCAATGCCCTAAAATAGTGCAGACGTAACTAAAACTAGCACAGTCACCATATGTTCAGCCTGAATGCTCCACTGCAGGCTGATTATTGCAATTCTGTTAAAAAATGATGCGACATCGTTTAGTTATCACACAACATACATAATTTGAATAGTGGAAAACTGACAAATGGCATCGGTGATGCACGAAGTTGTATATCGGGCGATAACATAGGTAAACCGACATGTTTACACTTCAACTGATCGTAACTTTTGTTTCTCTGACGGCATCAATTTTGTGTAACATCAACAGTCAGGGCTGCCTACCTGACAAAAACAATTTCCATAATGACCCCCGTTGCACCCCGCCCCGCTCCCTCATCCACAAGGTTGCCAATCAAACCTTTCTTTGAAGTAGATACAGTGACAAGTCCAGCCTGTTGACGGTGCCTGGGAATCCAGGAAGTTGCTCATTTAATCATCAAAAGTAGATATACTTTGTTTCAACATAATTATTGTGTGCTACACTGTAACTTCTATCGGCAGTTAACGTCTTCCGTTAGCACTTCAAAGGGATGCTTGTTTAGCAACATCCAATAAGTTACATTGTGTTAATTACAGCTGTCAAAGTGCCTGCATGGCCAGACATGTCCAAGTGTTTACGTCTGTAGAGCATCACCTTGAGAAAGACAGCCCCAGTGAATAGCCAATAATCATCCAATGAGCTTCTAAATTTACAACACACAACAGGAACATTATAATTATTACTAACAATCAATGACAAAGTTAAATTGTTGTACTCAAATAAAAACCTTTCAATCAAAAATTGATAGTTTTATACTGCAATTACAACAATTATAATACTAACTTTATATTATTTTAAGACATTTTATAATTACATCCATAACTTTCAGAAAATCATAACTATTTAATGTAATTTAATGGTTCTACCTAACATCATCTTCATTTATTTTTTTCACTATATAATTCTACACCTGTACATTTTATTAATGTCTAGACGCGCATTAATGACACTGATAATAATTATATGCCCACGTGCCACTGCCATGGCAGTCATCAGCAGGCTGGTGGCAGTCAAAGTTGTAACATTGTACACAGGCACAGCAACGGATGACGTCACCGTACTGACTTTGTAGAACTTGTAGTGGATTAAATATTTGTTGATAAAATGTAACAAGTGAATGAGACAGTTTCTTCAGGGCATCTCGAGCAGCAGTATTTATAGATTTAGCAATTCTTTAATGTGTACCATTTTCTGTAGTCGGATATTTGTATTCCCGTAATACGGCGGCAGTTTCCGTAATGCCGTAATCTTAGGTGAATTTCCGTAATGAATACGGAGAATCCATAATGGTAGGCAGCCCTGTAATGGTAGGCAGCCCTGTAATGGTAGGCAGCCCTGCAACAGTGAACACCAACACACATCCTCGTTGGTTGATTAAAATCCATACGATCCCAATACGATTACAAGTGTGGGTTTTCGATCGCGGCCTGTGTTTTTGCAAAAACTGTACCTTCGCGACGCGCCGTCGGCATGAAATTTTCGCTAAATCATGGACGACAAGTTCATCAAATAAAGGAATACTTCTAAAAACTTTATACCATTGTAAATAATGTTATGTTGTCGTTCCAATTATATTAAATAGGTATAATTTAACGCGGACTGAACGATGTAAGGGCTGCGTGACCGGTGGTTTGTCATAGTTTTGCACCAGATCTGGCCAGATCCAACAGCCGCAGCGGCCGATGTGGTAATGCTAGTTAGTTACTGTGATAGTCACTGTTGTCTGTTAGTGGTCGCCGGTGCCTTTGATGCGGTTACAATTACGTCTAGGAAATCGTTTGGGAACGGAAAGAGCGGGTTCTTCCCAGGCACTAATAATTACAGCAATACACTCAATTAGTGCCTGCGTAACATCACCCAATCAGTACACTAAACTGTCCAATCGAGCCTTGTCGTAATCGACGAGTGCTTATTGGAACTCCCCACCCTGATTATTTGGTCTACACAAGTGTTGCCTGTTTTTCAAACAACCACCGCTAGCATCACTGCTAGGTGACAATTACCCTAGCAAGTCGAGGCCTTAATTGGTTTCTGGCATGTGTCGGGCAGCTGGCCAGGTGATCCGGGTGGTCGATTTTCAAAGCCAATCAGTAGATTTTGTAACTGGCTTCGCGGCAGTTTAAATGACGTCGTAAAAATGGCATGGACGGGCTGTCCAGCGCAAAAATACGGCATGGACAGATATGGAAGCGCCAACCCCGTCCAAAATCGCGATTTTCTAATTTTACCCGTCCAAATGACGGGTGGATGCGTCTCTGGGTGAGGCCCTGCCCGGAATGTTGATAATTTTCCAAATTTAAAGTCATGTAGGTAAGTAACAGTGTTATGACACTGTACATACAAAGGACATAATAATAACAACCATCCTTATAATATTAATGTTTATTTGTGGTAACTATGGTTATGCAAATCACATTTGACTGATATTTTAAGAAATAGTTATAGGTATAGGTGCCAGGGACCGGTTTCATGAAGCGTACTTAAAGTTACACAATTACTTAGCGTCACGTGTTTGCGTAAACTCCTATGTTCGCTTATATTAAAAAAATATGTGATTTACTAAGACAATCATCTTAGCGTTAAGAACGTTCTTAGCCGCTTCATGAAACCGACCCCTGGTACTTGACCCCTTTTGTATGCTCTGTGACACTACGAATAGGGAAATGTCAACAATTGTGAACGGTCCCTCACTTGTCTTACAATTGTCTTAAATTGTTTTACAATTATAGTACGATTGTATTGCATTATGTTATGGCTGTCTTGCAATTGTCGTAAGCATTCGCATACAAAATGTTTCCGAATTCAAATGGGAATGCACCAAAACTGTCATGGCTGCATATGAAGGTGCAGTATACTCCCATGGAACCTCTCAATTTTTAGATTAAAAATATATAAGTTTATTTGGCTTTGTCCTTTGCAACAAGCCTGGGTTTGACCATGTTGTTTGTTTACATCAGGGTTGTCCGTAACCCCCGGCAACCGGGCCACATGGGATGCACAGTTGCTGAAGATACCGGCTGTCTCCCCCACCATTATGAACTGCTGCGTCATCAAAGTCGACTATTATGTCAAGGTAACTTTAGCGAGATTGCCAAAAACCCACATTGCAGGTGGACATGGAGGCCTTTGGGTTTTAAAGAGACCAGTATTTGTATATCTATGAGAAGTAAGACATTACCCAGTAGTCAGTTTTGTCGTAACATATGTCCACATTACTAGATTTAGACAGTCAGTGATTAATTTGGTCCATTAATTTCTATTCCTCTGAACAGACTTTCTATGTAATTTATTATGTCATGGTAACTTATAAAATTCATGGTATTATTAGATTGAACTAACTTATTACATAAATATGTAACTTATTCACTAAGTCACAACTAGATTTTGTTAAATCTTTCAGAATGCACCATGTATATATAATATATATATATATGTTATGTTCTCTCCATAGGTGGCACTGCACATCCCTGGAGCGTACAACCTGTCGCTACACCTGCCGGTTGTCATAGGAACCGTGCCCCATCGCAGGATGAGCTACGGGTTTCCTCAGCCGCGTTTCTTCCCAGAGCCTCGGTTTGTTGACACAGCCTTCCTTCCTGCGCCTCCCCCCTACAGGGAGGCTCTCACACCCCCTCCTCCCATTGACGGTGAGTATCCCTGCCCTGTTGCATTGTGGGATGTGGTTTGACTGAACCTCTTGTTATCATGTTGACGTGGCAGAATTTGTAATTATACATTAGAAAACAAGGCTTCACATTTAAGAACCAAAGAACATACAATTTATGTTTCTGCAACAAATATATAATTTGATGATGACTAAAATACTGTAAGATCAACAATGATAACCAGAAGCTACAATGAAATGAAGAACAGATGTGTCTGAACTACATCCAAACCATGTCAACAATACACTTACTGACTCTAACAATACTGAACAGCACTGCATGCATCCGGTTCATCTACAACTTATATATAATAGTACACAGGAAACAGTCTTTGTAAAGATTACCTTGTATCTAAGCCTAACTTGAATACATTGTCATCGACATCGTAACTAGGTAAGGCATGTTGTGTCACACAACTTACCTAGTTACGATGTCGATGACAATGTTAACAAATATAATTAACTATAACCTAAACAATCTGGTGTAAATTGTACACAGAAGTCTTTTCAAAGACTACATAAAAACTACTTTGAACATAAATAAATTCTGATATGGCACCTTGCAAGCGGCAACTCAGGGCAAAACGACACCTAGTTTGCAACGACTGCCAGAGCTGGGTGGATTTTGCGTTGTCTGGCTGTCCAAAATCATGGGCAGAGACCAAAGATGGCGGATTCACCTTTCGGTGTATGGGGTGTTTGAGGGTGGAATGTCTGATGAAGGAGGTGTGTAAGTTGACGGATATAGTGAAGGAGATGGAGGCGAGACTCAACATAGAAATAGATGGAGCAGAGAGGGATGACGCGGAGAGAGTTGAGAATTCTACAACACAGAAGGAGCATAGTTGTGACACGGAGACTGAAGAAAGGAGACTGAGAGGAAGGAAGGTGACCGGTGTGAAGGAACAAGACATTGAGAAAACAGAGGGATGGAGGAAAAGTGTTCGGCAGAGGAAGAGAAAACGGGCCAGTGGGGATAGATCAGCAGGTAGTCAGACTGTAGAGAACGAGGAGAGACACGACAGTGATACAGGTGGTGAAGAGGTAGATACCACAGAGGCAGTTGGTAAGACTGTGAGACAGAAGACTGATGGAAGAAGACAGTGTTCAGCAAAAAACAGAAAACATGACAGGCGTGAAGGTGACAGGGGAGAAAGTGACCGTAATGAAGGAGGTAGCCGGGGAAAAGGGACAGGAGAGGAGAGAACAAAATGTGATGGGAGGAAAGAAGAAGGGACGAAAGGAAGTGAGAGTAAATGTGCTAGAAGAGAAGATGACAGGAGGAAAGGGGACAAGAGAAAACGCGACAGGAAAGAAGGGAATGGAAGAGAATGTGACAGGAGAGAAGACGACAAGAGGAAAAGACAACAACCAGACATATGCAAACCGGAGGAGCTACTCCGAGGCAGTGATTGAGGGGCAAGGAGAAAAGAGAGTGTTTATGGGCGATTCAATTCTGAGAAAAACAGACAAGACTATATGCGAGGGGAAGGACGTTGTTGTATGTCTACCGGGGGCTAGGATAGAGCATGTGACCGAAAGGGTAGAGAAGGTATTGGGGCATGGCAAGGGAGGGTCTATACTAGTACACGTTGGGACAAACAATGCAGACAAGGAGGGAACAACTGGTATAGTTCAGAAGTACAGACATCTAGTGAGGAAGCTAAAGAAGACAAGAGTGGAACAGGTTATTCTCTCAGGAATTTTGCCAGTAATGGGAGGAAGGGGGGCAAGATACAGAAACTGTAAGAGGATGGCGATCAACGCACTAGTTGAGCAGATGTGTGAGGAAGAGGGCGTGGGATTCATAGATTTATGGGGGTACTTTGTTGGGAGAGAAGATATGTACATGAGAGATGGCCTCCATCTAAGTGGAAAGGGGGCAGCAGTATTCTCAGAGAATCTGCTGCGATCTGTTGACAGTGGGACAGGTTGCATCTATTTAAACTAAATTCGCAGGGGGGACTCGCAGAGAAGCCTGAAACTGGAGGCATAGATAAAGGCAGCAAAAATAATTCAGCAAAGAACAATCTGGAAAACTGTTCTGAAGCTGGGTATAAATGTGTTTGTTTAAATGCAAGGAGTATAGTAAACAAAAGAAATGAACTAAACATTATGGTAGAAGATATTGACCCTCACATAATAGGTATAACCGAATCATGGGCAACCACTGATATATCAGATGCCGAATTGGGACTGACAGGATATGTAATGTTTAGGAAAGATAGAATAGGAAGAAGGTGGAGTTATTTTATATATTAAAGAATCTATCCAGGCTTATGAAATAAAATTAGACAGAGAAGCAGATTGCGAAGAAGCTGTTTGGTGTAACATAGTTACAGGAAACTCAACGTTAACGGTTGGATTAGTTTATCGAAGTCCAAACATAAGCATAGAAGAGAATGAAAAAATACAAAACGCTATAAGGGAAGTGAGCAAACGGGACTGTGTTATTATGGGGGATTTTAACCATGGGCATATAAAATGGAAATCTCTACAGAGTATGGGTAGTGAGGACCACAAGTTTTTAGTTTTAGTACAAGATAGTTTCCTATCTCAACATGTGCTAGAACCAACCAGGGGAGAGAATGTGTTAGACTTAGTTTTGTCCTCACAGAATGAATTAGTTGACAATGTTACATTATGTGAGCCTCTGGGAAGTAGTGATCACAACCAGATACATTTTACCATCAAAGTAAAATCAGAAAGGAATAGTAAAAAGCAGTTCAGGAGAAATTTCCACAAAGGAAGATATAAGGAAATGAGGAAATATTTAGCAAAGATAGACTGGAATAATACACTGAAGAATAAGACAGCAACAGAATGCTGGAATATCTTAAAGAATGAAATAGAGTGCATTGTAGATCAATTTGTTCCCTTCAAAAAACAAGGGAAACGGACCAGAAAGAAATACATATCGAAAGAAGCCATTAGAAAAATTAAGTATAAACAAATGATGTGGAAGTCATATAGACGTACTGGAAATGACGAAGACTACAACCTTTATAAAGAAGCACTAAACCAAGCTACAGCTGAAATTAGAAATTCAAAGAGAAGCTATGAACATAAATTAGCTTGTAATATAAAACATGACAGCAAGAGTTTTTATGCGTATGTTCGAAGCAAACAGAAAGTTCAGGATATGGTCGGTCCTCTAGAAGAAATATAATATCAGAAGGATTCTTAATGGCGGAAGACCTAAATGAGTATTTTAGTTCAGTGTTTACCAGAGAAGACACTAGTTCACTGCCAGTACCAGAGGCTAAGTTCAAGGGGGCAGAATCAGACTATTTAAGACAGTTAATTGTAACCCCAGAAATGGTAGCTAAGAAAATTAGGGCTATGAAGGAAATAAATCACCTGGAGTGGATGGTATTCCACCCAAACTACTAGTGGAAATTGTAGAACAAATTAGCATACCGCTTGCAACAGTTTTCAACTTGTCATTAGAAGAGGGAGTGGTTCCTTTAGAATGGAAAGAAGCAAACATTATACCGTTATTTAAAAAAGGTTCGAGAAACAAGTCAAATAATTATAGACCAGTTAGTTTAACATCGGTGATTTGTAAATTATTAGAAAGACTAATTAAAGATCACATGGTGGATTTTCTTGTTAAACATAACTTGATAAACCCATCTCAACATGGGTTTCTAAAAGCGAGGTCATGCTTAACAAATATGTTATGTTTTTTGGAAGATATCACTAAGTGGATAGATGATGGATCACCAGTAGATATCATCTACTTAGATTTTCAAAAAGCTTTCGACAAAGTGCCACATCAGAGATTACTGCTTAAACTAAAAGCCCATGGCGTAGGAAATGGTATAATTAACTGGATAGAAAAATGGCTGATTGACAGAAGACAACGGGTAGTTGTTGATGGGGAGGCTTCAAACTGGAAATCAGTTTTGATTGGGGTTCCACAGGGATCAGTACTGGGACCTATATTATTCTTAATGTATATAAACGATTTGGGCGATGATATAGCTAGCAAGGTGTTGAAATTTGCAGATGATACAAAGGTGTTTAGAAGGATTAAAAGTGATGGGGATAGACAGCATTTACAAGATGATCTTGACAGGTTGATCAAATGGTCTGAAAAGTGGCAAATGTTGTTCAATTTTGGGAAATGTAAATGCCTCCACACAGGACATGGGAACGAATATGTAGAATATACAATGGGGGGAACTGTACTAAGTACTACTGTAAAAGAAAAAGACTTGGGGCTGACAATTAGTGCTGACATGAAGGTTTCAGAGCAGTGTGGAATTACAGCTTCAAAGGGAAATCAAATCCTTGGATTGATTAGGCGACATATAGCATATAAAGAAAAATAACTAATAATACCGCTGTATAAAACAATAGTTGGGCCTCATTTAGAATATTGTATACAAGCGTGGAGGCCATACCGCAAGAAGGACATAGATATGCTAGAAAGAGTACAGAGGAGAGCGACTAAAATGATACCAAAACTGAGGGATCTTAGTTATGAAAAACGCCTAAAAGAATGTGGTTTAACAACACTAGAGACCAGGAGATTGAGAGGAGATCAGATAGAAGTGTTTAAAATATTGAATGGTTATGAAAATATTGATAGAAATGTTTTTTTCAGTTAAGAAAGATAGAAAGACTAGAGGACATGAAGTTACATTAGTAAAGGAGCAGTGTAGATTAGACGTGAGAAAGTTCTCATTTTCACAAAGGACTGTGAATGAATGGAACAGATTATCTGATGATTGTGTGGGTGCTAGTAGTGTGAATATGTTTAAAAATAAAATCGACACATACCTCAGAAGGGCTGGATATATGTAGATAAAAGGGTTGGACTCTCGATAAGCCAAAGGGCTTCCTTGTCCACCTGCCATCTAGAGTTAATTCTCTGGATGGCAATCTTGCTAAATCTTGTTAAATCTTGTTAAACTTACAACAGCAGCCATATTAATTGAAAACCACATGTAATTGTATGTAGTCTAACTACAATCAGGGTTGGCACGTTTCTGCCCTCACGATAAAAACCATGCGGCAGAAATACTTTCTGCCCGTGCGGAAGAAGTACCTTTCTCCCCTATTTCTCCCAAAATAGTCCTATTTTCATACATATTTATTTTAATATCAATATCAACATACCTGTTTCCTTCTTACACCATGACTGTCATCTTACAAGTTATTAAAGCACTGACAGCTAGACAGTCTTATCAGCTCCCTAAACCACTGAAACAATAGCAAACTCTAGCTCCTAGCCTAGTTAGTTGGATACAGTGGCCAGGTACTTCAAAACCAGGCTTTCCACTGACCACAAGATGACCAGGTGATAATTAGTTTTAATTGCCAGCCAACTTCTAGGCTGGTAATAAAACTGGGCTATACATGGACTGAGAGAGCAGAGATCAGATCAGTGACTTGCCTATATTACAAGATAGTAAGCTTAGATGTAAATCTAACACAATACAATATCCATTGTATTAAAACCAGGTAATCACCATGGAAATGCAAGCATTGCACGGCAGACACAAAAATAAGTTATACAAATGTACTTGTACTCATGTGAATGTACTCATACTTTTACTCAGATTGCATGTAGACAGGTACAGAAAGATGTTAGCAAAATATTCTACAAAACAGCCACACTTTCCTATCAATGGCATGTATTTCTGTTGGGCATAGACTGTTTCTGCCCAGCAGAAATACCTTTCTCCACTATTTCTGCCCTGGGCACAGCAGAAATACCTTTCTTCCAGGCACCAAAGTGTCATGGATAAATCTATAGACCTTTGTAAAAAAAATCTAAATTCCCAGTTTAAAAAAAAATGTAATAATGTTAGGGTTTGTGCCAGATATAAGAAGGGAGCAAGTAGATTGTTTGTGATTTCCTCTGATAGTTCCGAGGAGCCCTAATTGTGTGGGGATGTTTTGCGCAACTTGCGATAATACGATAAACTTTTTAGATTTACCTCACAACAAACACCATTTTATGAATACACTTGGAAACCATCTTCTGCATCTGTTGGTGTAGCACCATGTGGACGATGGACATTTCTGCTAGCTTCTTAAAAATGTTGTGATAATTTTTGCTTAGGATAGGCCGATTGTGCTTTTGCAGAGCCACCGACGTACGCGGAGAGTATGACCGGAGCAGTGGACATCCGCGATGAAGACGACGACCAGCCGGGAACTATGGGAGATCTGATGTTCACACCAATGTACACCTACGTCTATGACTACCGTTATCGTTCTCCTCCAGCATACTCAGAAGTGGGTCAAAGTTCGCATTTTATCCAAACTGGTTTACACAGTTGAAATGTTGGAACATCTCAGAACATCGATCGATGTCCGATATCAGACAAAATTACTTTCATCTGGCTTCATCCCCCTGCCCCCTCCCCTCAGATGAAAATTGATAAACATTCATATGATGATATCAATATATTAGCAGTATCGGTCTGAAGCATAAAATATCGATGTACAATGCCGGATTAAATTTCCCCCTTCCCAAACGAAAATAATTTTGTCTGATGTCGGACATTGACGTTCTGAAATGATCCCTTATGATCTTGCAAATTGGTTAGGGGGCTAGTTATAAGGTTTATGAAGTATGAGGCAACTAGTGTACGTCTGGTACCAAATTAAAATGTCTGGCCTTATGTGATGTTTTGACTTGAATCCATCCATACAAGAGTCAGTTATATAAAACCTCAAATGTAATGGATGTTTGTATAATTTCCCTTCTGGTTGTTACACACATAAGTGGTGACTGACTTCACATTGTATATATTTTATTGCATTCCAGTGTAGCCAGTATGTGATAGTTGGTCCCTGGTGTTTTCATAGGTGGATCCATGTCGAGGGAGTTCGGGCGCCAGTACCATGGCTTGTAGTCGGCTCTGAGACGAGTAACTTGTTCTCTCAAGTCAACACATGAAACGACACGCCAGGGAAGGGAATGCAGAAGGAAATATGACATGGAAGTCTACACATGAAATAATACACCTTGGGAGACACTGCAGAAAACAGTATAACACAAAAGTCTTCACATGAAATAACACACCATGGAAGATATTGCAGAAAGCAACATAACACATGAAACATACACACCATGGGAGACAACACAAAAAGCAACATAACAAAAGTCTACACATGAAGCAACAGTTACAACACACCATGGGAGACAACGCAGAAAGCAATATAACACAACAGTCTACACATGAAATAACACACCATGGGAGACAACACAGAAAGCAACATAACACAACAGTCTACACATGAAATAACACACCATGGGAGACAACACCGAAAGCAACATAACACAAAAGTCTACACATGAAATAACACACCATGGGAGATAATGTAACACAGAAAACAACACTGGGTAAAACTGACGGAGGCAGACGGTGCAGTATAACACAGACGTCTATATATGTTACAACAAATACTGGCTAAGATATTTTACTACAGAAGACTACAGGTATATAAGGAAAGGGACATTGCAGGCAGCATGGTGTAATTGTATGTCCCACAATGTAAGAATACAGTACCTGGCGTAACACACTGGTTAATGCAGCATGATGTAATTGTATGTCCCATAATGTAAGAATACAGTACCTGGCGTAACACACTGGTTAATGCAGCAGGGAGAGGTATAATGAGAAAACATTGTGAATAACACACAATATGACCCATTGTGTTCACCATCATAGCGTCTAGTTTTAGTAACCCACCACACTGTGGTTCTCCAAATTTAGGGGGCAATCAAAGAAAACAGGTAAACCTTGAATCTCCTGAGTTCAGATTGGATTCTCTAACTTTGTGTGAACTACGATGATTTTATTACATACGTGTGTAGTTATTGGTGTTGATATTTTCTGTCCATGTCACACGTGCCAACCCGAATCGTACACACCTATTAGACAGGTAACAGAAACACATAATATTCACTAATGAGCTGATATAATCATCTACATCCTGCGACTTCCTTTGCATCATCAAAAGTGGGATATATTTATTGGATAATCTGTTATTCACATCATGTGTGTGTAGCATCTCCAAGTACAAAATAGGATTGTTCAATTTAAAATTCACAAAACTACAAAGAATGTCTCCTATGCTAGTAAACGTTTGCAGAATCAGTTGGAGTTACAGACCTACAGGTGAACTCTTTGTGTTGGCAGGCGTGATGTGGCTGGGCTCAACTTTAGCTTTGTGGATGTTCTTGTCATGATATTGAAGATGTTTTTTACAATTCAATTAACATTTATACTTCTTGTGGCTAAAGCAATTACTGCTTTTCTTGAGCAGCTATTCTCACGATAAACCGGCTGTTCAAAATCATTGTAGGTTATCTCAAAAAACGGCTGGGCTTAGGTAATACTGCTACTGTGACAACAGCATTGCTGTTATTCTAAGACATTTTTGGAGGTTTGAATATCAAATGTTACGGTTTCTGTTCAAATGTATACAACAGTATTGTCTTTTTAAATGTGTGATTGTGTATTGATGAAAACTTCATGCATTTGAAGATGTGAGAACACTTACTGCTGTGTCTACTTTCAGGTGCACAGGTATTTAACTGACAAATACATCAGTGCACATTGTGTTCAACAGGGTTGCATTCATTTATAATTGTCAGTTACAGTGCACCATTAAAAATAAATTATGATTACAACACTTCGGAAAAAGCTGCTACAATTAATTACAGTAATAGTTTGAATAAAAGTACATTGTTTTATAAAGGAAGATTACACAAACCATTACTGCTCATTTTATACAGGGTTTTACAAGAGTAATGCAGTGTAATTGTAATTTATTACAAATTACACATTTACAGTTGAACAAAACCCTGGTGTTCACGTACACAGAGTAAGACTTAATATAATATTGTTAATTTTGCGTCATAGCTTTGCATGTTTACTGTTTGGCCTGTCATTTGACATTGTATTGTAGATAACAAGTTAGAATTTATACAACTGTTGTTGTCTTCTTGCCAATGTAAACATTACATAAGGCGCTATGCGCGTAGAATTGTGAAAGTTTTAGATGAGACTGGTCTATTTTTCTGACCAGGAATTGTTTATTAAAGCATCATACCTTGCATAAATAATGCATGAACTAAGGATTGAAAGTTGGTGAATCTAGAAGAAACATCTCCTTTGTACCCAATGATTTTGGTTTTAGCATAATCTAGTCGATTACTTGAATTGCAGGTTGTATTAGTATTGTATATGAAAAGCTGATATTCAACATACCCTTGTAAGCTATTATATTGTGTCTATATGTCGCATGGAACCTATTAGTTGTTTGGTAAGACTGAAAGTTAATAGAAATGTTGTTGTATCCTGTGTTTGTTCTTAGTTTTCTATGTGTAGACGACACTTTATAAATATTATGTTGATGCTATTATAAATGCTGAAGGTGTATCAACAACATCACGAGCAGCAATGTAAGACATTGGATTTATACTTTCTTGAGCAACATTTTGTTTAGAAAGACCTTTTTTTCAGTTATTTAAAACTTGTGTTATCTCAAATTTATTAATGGTAGTTTGATTTGATATTACTAACCCATATTTTATTAATTAATCCCATTTGCAGCTAATTTTTCATTACCATATTTATTATTTGTTAAGACATTTTACTTATATTATTGTTAACCTATCACCATAAACTTGTTATTTTTCGTGAATGTTACTACCTTAATTTATATTGTTTATTTAAAGAGGTGTTAGTTAATGTACTAATGTGTTATTTGTTATGTACCTATTTCATTGTATTTGACAATGACCTATTTTACAACAATTGTCATAGTTGAGTTTATTTAGCCTGTAAGTAACATCTCTGAGATACATCACATCTACATAAGCAGCAGAAACTTCATAAAATGACAATACATCAATTGCTAGTACAAATGTTAAAATATTCATTATCATGTATTATATAAAGATCTCATTTGAATCATCATTCAACCAGGACAAGTGTAATTTTTTTTAATGAAATTAAATTGGTGCCAAATTAATTGAAGCTGACATTCAATATGATTCTATTGTATCAACAGCTTAGCTCGTTATTATAATTAGTCTTTATAATAGATGAATCTGATTATTTGACATGGACTTGTTAATGGAAAGTATAAAATCTTGAACATTCTTGTTGGTCTTGATTAGACGAACTATTAACTGCATCCTTATAATGAGCAGTGGTGTGTGTTACTTCTGATCCAGAATTTATGTTTTGCTATTTTGTGCATACCTGGTAGTTTATGTTTACTAATTGTTTGTGTGTTCAGCAACTGCAGTTGTCAATGTTGGTTGCTTAATTTGTTTGTGTATTTATTTTTACAAATAAAATTATTATTTTGAGTTATGTCGTTAACTTATTGTTTGTCATTTGATGGAGTGGAAATATTTAAAAGTTTATTTCTTACTGGTTAATAAATCAAGTTTAATTTTGGAGCCATAATTAACGACCAAGTTGAATTTTGGAGCCATAATTAACGACAAGTTCCATAATTAAAAATATTAATTTATATAGCCGTTACAAAAATTCCAGTAACTTTAATAATGTGAGACAATTTAACATGTTGTTCTCTTCTATCCCTGAATGTCCAGAGTGAGGCTGGCCTTGACATTGGTCCTTGATTTCTGTTTTCTTATTCTAGCCCCTCGCTGTTCTTGCACTGATGTCTACACCAACTTTCTCTACACTCACTATCTTTCACCCTTTTCTCCTAATCCCTCCAAATCTCTACACAATCCTCCCATTGCAACCTAAGTCATCCCCTAAATATCTGTAGTTTACTAAATTGATTTCAGATAGGTATTTTATTTTTTAAATATGCTAAGATGTTATAAAACAGTCATGGTATGGTCAAAATTTAAAACCTGTTTTTTACAGCTAAGCTACATTTTAGCAAAATCTGGTAAACCCATATAGGCACTTATTAGTTTGATAGACACTAACGTATATGTATAGATTTCAAAACATGTTGATTAAAATTATGACATTTCTGAGTGGTTTTGATGATGTTATTTCATTGTTGGTTTTAACTACTATTGGTTCAGTTGGCATGCATATGTTTTGGAATTCACAAGAAGAATTATGATGCTGTTCTGTTAGCTACATCACACCTTAATCCATACATAATATGGTGGCTTAAAAATTGGCATGCTGAGAACATTAATTATTTTCCAAAAAAATAATATCAGTGGACTTAACCTTCAGTGGATTTAACCTGTCTTTAATTGTTCCTTAGGCAAGTAGCCAGGATGGTAAACGACCCAATTATATGCTTCATGACAAAATAGAAACATAAATTCAAAGCATTATGAATATATGAATAAACTCAATGATTGTATTAATTAATAGTACCCCTTTGCATACTTTGACTAACATCTGAACCAATTAGCAGACTCTCTGTGTGACTTAATGTTTTTTCGGGAATTTCAAATATGTAAGAGACTTATATGTTGCTTTTTCCACAAAATTCCCCCGCATACATGTTGGTAGCGCCAGAAGCCATGCATTGGACTAGTCTCGCTTAACCGACTCTCGCCTGGCTGCGTGACTTCGCCAGGAAGATAGTTTGGGTCAGAATCACCTTTTGTCTGCTCACTGCCAGTTAACACGTCTATCCCCAAGAATGTTTATATATTATGCATGTTTTCGATAACGAAATTAAATTACAAAATAGTGCCCGAAATAGTATTATACAAAATAAAATGAATCTTAAACTAAATGAACACAAACAATAGTTTTGAGTACACTACGGGATTCGAACAGAGGACCCTAAAAGTAGTTGCTCGACACGCTATCGACTTAGCCACCAAGATCAGCACGTTTTGGTTGTATTTTGGCGATTACATATATTAGTTAGCAGTTTGACCGTTGTGCACGGCACCGATTGCACTTTATTTAGTTAAATTTGTCATTGTTTTATATTTATATCATGCTTATTCACACTTAGTCTTTTGTTTCTGCTCGAGCATAAGCAAAGAACGTTAATACGGAATCGTTGACAGCCAGGAGAGCTGCCACCTAGTGAATATGCATGTGATTAAAAGGCACTAAACTACGAAAACAAGTTTAATATTGGTTTATTTTTTATGTTTGTGTTTCAATATAAGTTTAATATTGAATAGATGTTATAATATTGTATTAGCTGATAAAAGTGTACTCTGATTTAAAAAAAAAATAATTTCATAGTTGGCCTGAGAGCCAATCATTGTCTCTACCCGAATCTGGGGTAAAGCCCCCTATAGGTAACATTGGAAGGGCCTTAACAGGCCATAGTGAGGGGCGAAAAAGTGCTGCCACCTCACGGCGCCTAGGTAATCGAGGCTAGCATTAGACATAAAACATCGGTATATATGACGTGGCCTAGAAATAGAACCAATCAAAGGTAGACACACTTATTCGACCGCCATATTGAAATGGTATGACACTTAGTGGGGTGTTCGTTCACGTTGACAGTTTTTGTCGTGGCTGTTATCGTAATTTTATTCGTCGAAATATGAAGGTTCTCGTCGGAGCTGTCGCGTTGTTGTCGTGTGTTTTGCTGCTGGTAAACGCTTCCGGTGGTGCAAAAGCTAAAGGTCCAAAAGTGACAGATAAAGTGAGTATTTACTACTGAAGATTGCCGGTTTCGCGTCCCCTGGCGTGACTGAGTCACAGTGAGTGAGTGACGTGACGCTGTCGGTGCGACCCTCTACGCGTGTGGGTAGGGAGGACGGCAGTTTTTGGATTTAAACATAATTTCTTCTCATGTTTGGTATCATTGGAAAGGTTATTAAAAGACAAACCCAGCAAACCAAAATATGTTTAATATCTTCATTTTTGACAGAGATATGACCAATTAACTACACGTTTTTTGTTTTTAGATTCTGCCGGTTTTTGAAGTCATTGTTTTTTAAAGATTTTAACTTATTCTGCTCAATAATACAATATTGAAATCTGAAGTACCAGGAGCTACATAATAATCAACAGGTTATAAATTATGTATAGATGAAATATTTACCATAAACTAGTAGTAGTACTTCTATGGCATGCCCCAAAATCATGATTGTAAAGATATATATATAATCAGTTTTGAGTGGGGTTCCACAGGGATCAGTACTGGGACCTATATTATTCTTAATATATATAAACGATTTGGACGATGATATAGCTAGCAAGGTGTTGAAATTTGCAGATGATACAAAAGTGTTTAGAAGGATTGAAAGTGATGGTGATATACAGCATTTACAAGATGATCTTGACAGGTTGATCAAATGGTCTGAAAAGTGGCAAATGTTGTTTAATTTTGGGAAATGTAAATGCCTCCATACAGGATATGGGAACGAATATGTAGAATATACAATGGGGGGAACTGTACTAAGTACTACTGTAAAAGAAAAAGACTTAGGGCTGACAATTAGTGCTGACATGAAGGTTTCAGAGCAGTGTGGAATTGCAGCTTCAAAGGGAAATCAAATCCTTGGATTGATTAGGCGAAATATAGCATATAAAGAAAAAGAACTAATAATACCGCTGTACAAAACAATAGTTAGGCCTCATTTAGAATATTGTATACAAGCGTGGAGGCCATACCGCAAGAAGGACATAGATATGCTAGAAAGAGTACAGAGGAGAGCGACTAAAATGATACCAAAACTGAGGGATCTTAGTTATGAAAAACGCCTAAAAGAATGTGGTTTAACAACACTAGAGACCAGGAGATTGAGAGGAGATCAAATAGAAGTGTTTAAAATATTGAATGGTTATGAAAATATTGATAGAAATATGTTTTTTTCAGTTAAGAAAGATAGAAAGACTAGAGGACATGAAGTTACATTATTAAAGGAGCAGTGTAGATTAGACGTGAGAAAGTTCTCATTTTCACAAAGGACTGTGAATGAATGGAACAGATTATCTGATGATTGTGTGGGTGCTAGTAGTGTGAATATGTTTAAAAATAAAATCGACACATACCTCAGAAGGGCTGGATATATGTAAATAAAAAGGTTGGACTCTAGATAAGCCAAAGGGCTTCCTTGTCCACCTGCCATCTAGAGTTAATTCTCTGGATGGCAATCTTGTTAAATCTTGTTAAATATTCAATTCATGCATTTCCTTATTCAAAATATTATTCATTTTAAACTATCAAAATTAGCCTTATAAATATATAGTATATAGACAACAGTAATTATATTTTGTATGAAAGCGCGTGCAACATGGTCATACATGATCATCTGACACAAAAAATGTGTGAACAAACAGCACTGCAACAGGAAAAAATAAACATGCAAAAAAAGAAATGCACGTAAATATGTAAACATAAATTATGGAAAACAACAAAAAAATACTGAAAAACCTTCTATAACAATGCAAACTACTAAAACATGAACATTAAGCAGACACACATCACAATGCAACAACAATACAATAACTTCGTTGTCTGTTGGGTTACACACAATTTCCTTTAGACTTGTTCATATAATGAGTATAAACATAGAGTAAGAAGTTTATCTTACATATGTATGTATGTATACAACTTAAAAGGTTAAGATAAGTACTAAGAGCAAGGTTATCACATAAAATTCATATCACGCACAATAGGATATAGTGATAGATCACATACACATAGATAAGTAAACAGGTAAACAAGTACTTTTGCATTCCAAATAAATGTACAGGTCGGAATAACAGTACAGGGTGGACATGGCTCGGAATTTTAATAAGAATATAGGTCAGAATAATACTAATAGTATAGGGTAGAATTGTGTCGAATTTATAATAAGAGTACATGGCGTAATAAGAGTATAAGGCGGACATTTCTTGGGATTATAATAAAAGTACACCTTGGAATAATAGTGTAAGCCAGTAATAATGTGGAATTAAGTTGCAACGTGTGTATTTTTAATTGATGTCTTTTTGACAATGTAACAACATAATTATATGCAAACAGGAGTTGCCTACATCAAACAAACAATGATACTGTATATTAAATCAAACATCGAAACAAAACTCCAGACAACGCTCCATTTAGTTTGTCTCAGTGGTTAGTAGTTTAACACTAACTGATATCTGTTGAAAACAGCAAATGAAATATATCTATAATTGTTAGTATTACATTAATAGAAACAATGCCAAATTCTGCGGGATACTCTTTAATATAATGTAGTTAATTCCGCCATAAATGGAGTGATCCACTATGACTTGTTTACCGCGTAGCTCTGCCACGTAGCATCGAGGTCACTACTGCAGTAAGGGTTGTCTGGTGACGTCGCACCACGTGAATTGGTCGCGTCGCAAATCTGCAAGATTCGCAATTTACCAGCCATAATACTAACGTCGTGACCACAACATGATCCCAATAAAACATAACAAACCTTTATATTTTATACACAGGTTCCCTAAGTACTCCTTTTGTGCATACGCATAGTTTTTTAATTTGTTAGTGAAAAGATCGTTATCTGCCATGATTGGTGTGGTGACCGGCGTAAAGAGCATCGCCGTGGCGTAAGAACAAAGAGCACTGCACGTTCGGCTTCGTCGATTCGCCGGCAAGAATAATTTATATATATAGTTCTCAGAACATTGTATCGGTGATGCAAATAAATACATGTAGTGCCTAATAAAAACCGTTTAAGGTGGAACCAACAACAGTAAATAACTTTGACCCGAATAAAAAACAGGGTGGAACTGCCAACATTAAATAAGCGTACAGACCCGAATAAAACCGTATAGGCTGGCACTTTTTGTCCAAATAAATAGCCGTACATATACGCTTATTTGGAATGCAATAGTAAACCACAGGAGGAAAATGTCTCATACAAGTGGTACTGTAAACAATCAAGCTAATACTTGGGGTCAGAGTAAATACATTATAAAATGGTAAACATTATAAAATGGTAAGCATACTATCTTAGATTATAATTATTCAATTAAACACACACACAACATATTGCAATATAAACGCAATCAAAATACTGCTACAGAATACATTCACTTACAGTTGAGAATGGACACTGCAGTTGGTATAGAGATTCTTCCGAGCAATGAGCATCTTATATCGTCGGTCTGACGGAAGCTGCTGGGACTGACCAAAAAGAGGATGGGTGGGGTCGCAGACAATAGTAGTAGCTTTCCTTCTGACAGCGCCAATGTACAAGTCTTCCAACAAGTACTGCCCTGTTACTTAACCCATTTCATTCTGACAGCTAGTTAGCTGGCCACATTGCTCAGATCTGGACAAAATTACCAATTTACAGTTGTGATAAATTATTTCAACGGGTGGGTCACATACAAATTTTTTGCCAGGTTTTGGTTGAAGAAAAGTGTATAAACCCTTACATTTGTGGAATCAGAAGAGAATTGCCTACTGATGGTGTTAACATTGTTTGTATAGAGTGAGCATAGAAGAAGTTATCTCAAGGTGAAGAAGAAGACTGAAAAGCAATAATAATAAAAACAGATTGTACATCGACTTTGGACTTGTTTTACCTGTATACAACCACTCAGGATGGTCATACATCCAATGAGAGAAATCTGCCAAATTCATTTCTTCAAACAGTGGTAAAAATTTCATGTAAATATCTTGTTTCAGTCGGAAGTTACACATTTCTGAATGAATGTTGTCGAGTATGTGAAAAGATATCTTTCCTGACAGGGATTCACCAACGCTTCAATTATAATATTTTTTCAGGCAACTGTTGAAGAAAAGTGGATAAACCCATACATTTGTGGAATCAGAAGAGAATTGCCTACATGATGGTGTTGAAACTGTTTCTGTAGAGTGAACATGGAGGAAGTTATCTCACGGAGAAGAAGAATGAAAGAAATAAAATAAAAACAAAATGTGTACACAGACTTGGGGCTAGTTTTACTTATATATAGCCACTTAGACATATCATATATCCAGTGAGAGAAACCTCCCAAATTAATTTCTTCAAAGTGGTAAAAATTTGATGTAAATGTCATATGTCAGTCCAAAGTTATAGTTTTTAGAATGGAAGTCGTCACGTACACAAAATTAGTAATTTCCTTACAGTAATTCACCATTGCCATTGCCTTGGGCTTGGCATTGCAGTTTCCAATGAAAACGAATTACAACACAAGATATAATGTGCATAATAAAATTTAATGAAACAATAACCCTTCACCGAACTAAGGTAATAATGTCCATGACACTGTTCATGACATCGGCGATGTCACAGTTCATATTGTTCACGTCACTGACTGCCAAGTGCCAACTCACAAGTTGAACAGGCTGTGGAAGTGCGTACAGACACACTCCAAGCTGTTGGCACTGGACACAACAGATTTGTCTGCGTCGTTTTCAGTCGAAATACTGCTCGTACTACTGCCGATTTCACTGTCTTCCACGTCGATATCGCTTCCATCACTAACTGCACCATCATCCGCCATTTTTAAATGCCAAAAATCTCCAAAATATCGAACTCGAACTTCACTCCAAACTTGCAGATAAACACGCGGTTGAAAATTTGCAAATGGCTTCCAAACCGGTAGTGTGGTCATACTGCATCATGGGAAAAATGGTAAAAGCTTGCTACGATGCACACAGTTTCTATAAATACCCGATAAGGCCGTCACGTGCGTTGACTACGCCTGCAGGCGTATCCCGAATGAAAAGGTTAACTACGCCCGTAGGCGTATCCCGAATGAAATGGGTTAATAATAATCTTTTTATAGTTACAGCAACGTGCGTTGAAATGTGTTTCAAAATCTCATTATTTCGTAGAAAAGACAAGTCAGAGTGGACAACGTACATTATGATATCTGTTAACAAATTATTAGGAAGTAGGCATTAAAAATTGTATCAAAATTTCAGGCCTGATCACAGCCAGCTACTAGTAGTAATGGCAGTAAACCTATAATGTGGCCATTAACACATGTTATGGTTAGTGATTATTAGTTACCTAATGATTAGGGCCTACACAAAGTAATATATTGCATACAATAACAAAACTGCTACTATGTATAGTATATATTTTAATCTGTAAACTTAGGTCTGCCAGAATATTTAATAAATGATTCAGGGTGCACGATGGCTTTAGCTGACAGGTAGTCAGTCGGACTGGCTGACTCAGAAACAAGGTAGTTCTGATATTGTTTTTACTAGTCATTAAAAATAAATGTGCCAGGTACCATCACTGTTGTATCATATATCAGACCTGCCTACCATTCCGGATTGTCCGGAATCATTCTGGAATTACACCTTAGATTACGGTATTATGACGAGGGACGAAAATATTACGGATTCTTTCTTTGTCACAGTGATCGCTAATCACTTCCGAGCTCATCAAATTTAGCTTTCACTGTATTCAACAGATGGCAGCTATTGAATATAGCTGCTTGCAATGACATGGTTTTTCCTTAGCTGCTTGCGGTCGTAATTTGACGAATAAAAAACAGCGTTACAACAAATTCGCATTTCTGCGCTCAAACACGCTGCACAAAATGATGGCGGAGATCGAAACAGCACCACCACCAGCCAAGAAGAAACGTGTGCTGCAAACGTTTATAACAGCATACACGCAGGCATGGCCCGTACTGTCAAGTACAAAGAAGGGGGTCGGCTTTACATATTGCCGTATACAAAAAAATTATTTTTCTATTTAGTAAGGTGGCTGGGACGATTGGAGGTACTGACTACGACGTCGTTAGACTTGTACTAGTGACAGAGTAGTGGGTGTTGTACTTGTAGTGTTAGGCCAACGAAGCTAGTGTATTTATGGAGTTCAATCTGTAATTTACAGGGATATGCTTATATACTAGAGTTGAGTAGACTAGACAATGACTAGAGTAACGTAATGGTTTTGCAGTCGCCCGGCACGACTTTGATTTGGCCAGGCTACTATGCTATATATATATCCTAGCCCTAGGTATACCGGCTACTAATTTTAATCCTAATGACATCACAAGTAGACAATGACATGACACGTTGCTATAATTTGTCATGTTTTTGTAGTCAGTATGCTGTTTTTTAAATTTACATAAAATCAGAATTACAATGTGTATAGATGCATTTGTATTAGAGTTACGCTTCTTCACGTTTGATTTTCACCGATGCTGGTTATGAACATCTACCTTACCTTGTTAACTGAACGCTTCAAAATACCTCATAGTTTATTAGAGACAATTACATTTTGGGTGCAACTGTCGTCATAGTCACATTAGTAAAGTATCACTGACAATGGTGTTCTTTTCTTGACAATATCTGACACGTTTCTGAACTATTACTGACAGCAGGCTTATATTCCTGAAAATCAGTGTAAATGGAAGACGGATTACTGACAGGAAGTTTTTGGGGTAGGCAGATCTGATATATATATATCCGTGACAGTTATGGCTCATAGTAAAAATGGGTTTATTTCATAAAGAAAATAAGCCGTTTCTCATTTCAATTAAATGTTCAACTAAATGTGTCATTAATAGAAACAAATACATGTGATTTCATAGATCCAGTTGCAGTCATCAGAAGAAATTACTAGTTTAATCAGGGGCAGCAAATGGCAGTGGTGTGGACAAGGCGATGCCAGCAAAAAACAGACATTGTCAGACTAAGTTGCATCATTTGGCCTATACTTTTCATTAGCGGTTCCTTTCCCGAAAGCAATTGGTGACTTGCTAAAATAATCACCCGATGTGGGAATAACGCAACTATGATCACAATGGGATAGCACGTAACGATGTCTGTAACCCGCACAGATATCGTGTTTGTCCATGTTGCTCATCACTCATGGTCGCTATGCGGCACTGCCTATCCCAAGCTAACCAGATGTAAACAGCCGCCATTTCCATTCACCAATATTTAGAGCTCTGCGTGTGATAAAATGCTACCGTATTGTCTTATTTTGCTTTATTCCATCATAACACCCAACTAGCATATACACAGTGTAAATTCATTTACATAATCACAGCCTGTAAATGTGTTTTCTATTACACGCTCTAAATGTTATGGTAGGTATAATTTTATAGTAGCTATAGCCATCTGTAAAACTATAAAAAAAATTCTCGTAGATCTGTACAATGTTGCACTCTTCATTTGCAAGTGTGTTAATCTTTACTCAATCTTATATGTATCATTCATTTTAGGTGTTCTTTGACATCGAGATTGGAGGGGAAAAAACTGGCAGAATTGTCATTGGCCTCTTTGGAAAGACCGTTCCCAAAACTGTGGAGAACTTCAAAACACTAGCAGAGGGTACAAAGGTAAGAACAGCAGTAACATGTCAACTCTTGTAAATGTATTGTAGAAACAGAAACACCAACTTTTGAAGTGTCGTTCTTTTGTTCTTTTATGTACTTGTATTTTCAAAGCTACAGTTGTTGCTGGTTACATTGTCATTGGTTCGGTGACATTCTGATGAACTTCTTCTCTGAGTACAATTAATTTGATACCTGAAGAATTAGTAGTAAAGATTGCTTTTGTACTGGAGCATTCACACAGACTGTTGTATGTGTCACTTCAGGAAGACGGAGGGGTCAAGTTGACGTACAAAGGAAGCAAGTTCCACAGAGTGATCAAGGACTTCATGATTCAGGGTGGAGATTTTACCAGAGGAGACGGCACTGGTGGTAGGTATTCCACAACGAGAATGACAATTATTGAATGTACTCAGGTACATAATACAATTCATCTGAACTTCATCACACCAGTGAAAAATAAGCAAATTATACTACTGATGACATTTAATTTGCCCTGGGTTGATCCTTGAGTTTTGGTTATATTGGCTTTTGTTAGTAAATCCATCTATATATAATTAAAACAAAATATGTCACATCTCCTACAATAATAATAGCATTGTTCTTTACAATGGCATAACGTTTTTAAAAGTATTCCTTTATTTGACAAACTTATCGTTCGTGATTGAGCGATGATGCGTGCCAAAAATGTCATGCCGATGTTTTTCGCAAAAACAGGTCGCTGCAAATTGAAAACTCGCACTTGTAAACCTATTTGGATCGTCATGAGATCTGTTCGACCAATTAGAAGACGTGTTTGTCTTCACTGCATATGTTGCACAAACGAAAGTTATGTCGAATTATCGTATAAACATGAATTTTTTTAATGTTGTCACTTAGGGGACAAGTGCTGCGGCAAACTTTTTTCTTTACTTTTAATGATAGAGAACTGAAACTTGGTGGAAATGATCATTGTGGGTTAAGATGGATATAACAGGTTGAATTTTTTTTGACAGGTGGTTGCCATAGAAATGGCAACCATTTTTATTAGTGATCCATTTTCATGCAAGTCCCCAGAAACAATACATTGTGCTACAACATACAAAAAACAGGCTGCATGTATAATAAATACAAATATCTACAAAATGTCAGAAGGATTTTTTATTCTTTTACTTTTTTATATCAAAAATATTTTTTTTTTAAACTAGACATAATTTCCGATTATTTTGATAGGATGCATTGAATGTGCAGGGAGGTAAAATGGAAACATGGACAGATATACAGAATCCCTCCTGACATTTTGTAAGGCATGTCTTGAAGTATTTGTACTCCAAATTTGGAGTTGATATGTCTTACAATTTTCTCTCGAGATCCGCGTGAAATTTATGTATTGAATAAAAACAGAATTCTGAGAAAACAGCAAAACAAACTTTTGTGTTTATCTTTTCAAATTTTTTTACTGTTCAGGTGGTTTTTGACTGTTCAAATGTGTACATATACACCTGTTCTGACTATTCATGTGTGGGAAATGCATCTTTTGGACTAAACATTCAACAATATGATGGTGTAGCAAACTCTTCTGTAAGAGTGGTTGGCTCTGAAAAGAGCTGTTTGTTTTGTTGGCTCTGAAGAGAGCCGTTTGTTTTCTTTATGAGTCCCTAGAACTCTCCGGAGGCATAGGAAGGCCCACCCTCAGCCTGCGTAAGCAGGTCTTGCTGGCGAATCCGTTGAAGACGTCGACGTTCACGGTTCTTCTCTTTCGCAGCAAGCCTTTCTCGGTCCTTCGACAGTATCAATTTCACTTGGGCTTCACCAGGCTGAAACCCAAGGGCAGCTGTTGTTTCTGCCACTGTCTTCTCCGTCCCCTGGTTGAATTCAGTGACAGCGATGGCAGCGCCAGCCTCGACACGCAGTTTCCCAAGGAAGTCCATCTTCAAACACTTCCGCCACACGACCGAATGCAGACTCTCGTTTGGGTTCTGCTTCTTTACCCTGAGGCATCGACGGAGGAGATTCTCATCACCATGCCGCTCGTAAACAGGCTTCACGAAGCGAACTACTTCACGTGACAGGGGTGTGCCAATGTTGTCCTTGTGTGGCTCTGGTCGTTCACCCTTTGCAACAGCACGCCGATAGAAACACCAGCTTGAAACCCCAGCTGGGCAGCGATTGTGATGTGGGTCATCATCAGTCGACAGTGCATGGAGGAAGGTCACAAACACTGCGTTCCTCATACCGTCCAGATCATCTCGGTGGCTTCATATGGCATTGCCATAGTACTTAGTCAGTTTCGTGATTGTAGCAGCTGTCAGCTTGCCGTAGCCCCTTCCACCTGTGACAACACCTTCATGTTGACCCTCGGCTGCGACTTTTCTCAAGGCAGTGCCAAGCCTCTTTGACACGTGGTTGACGCACTCTTCTTTGGTAACCTGGCAGTCGTCTCTGTAGATGTTCAGGGACACCAGGTGGCTGTACGTCTTCGCGTCGCCGTCTGACAGCACGGTGACGTAACGGAAGCCGTGTCTCTGTTCCGAGCGGCGCCACAGGATCTCTGCAACGGCAGCATCCATACCACCTGCAGTGCCGTCAAAGTTTTTGTTACACTCATGGGGCTGCCTTCCATGTTCGGTACTCATCAGTGTTTTTGTCCAGGTGGTCCCCCACAGTGGTGCAGCCATGGCAGTATAAGCTCAGTACTGCATAGTCAATCACAAGGCCAGTGATCAAGTCGATGACACTGCCAATGCCGTAGTAGGACTGGTGTCCTCGAGTCATCCAGGTTGCATCGTACGATACATTGATGTCTCTCACGTCCTCTGGAGGGACAACAGACAGGTCGGCATATGCTTCTCTCACGTAAACAGCACTGGCATCGAGACAAGTGGTCACTGTCCATCACTGCTGTGGCTATCTCTTTCTGGTGTCTCACATACATCTTCTGATGGATGCAGGGTGAATCCATCCACCAACAAATCCGACGTAGCCCCAAAAATCCAACACCACAGTCCATAGTTCCTGCCACCAATCTCCTCGTTGTGGCAAATGGTGACCGACTGCCACGATCACAAATCCTGCCTGAAGACAGTGTCTCACTGCAGACATGTCCACAAATGGTACACTCGGTGCGGAATGCTACAACTGGGCCCTTCCTTTTGTCGACCACAACTGTCAAAGCTCCCTGGCAAACCGGGCACGGAAGGTTCTCAACGAGTTTCTTCAATGAGGCCACTTGCACAAAGAGGTTCGTCGACATCGGGCTCAGAATCGAGAGAATGCGGATCTGCGGAGCATTGTGCCATATAAGGAAATTTCCCTATAGAATCAGCTCGGGTTCTAATGATGATTGGCTGCATACTAATGAGTGTTTCCCGCCACGGATAAGCCTGTCTTGCAGCCGGGAGAAAGAGCTAAATTTTGATATCCAACATGGCAGCCTCCAGTAAGGCAAAGTACCGGTAACTAAGGAGTGAAACACGCCTAATTTCTGCATTTGTTTGCAAGACAAAGGAACAGTCATCAACACTGGTGATCAAATAAAGCATTTATTTCACATACAGACACATAAATATGAACATTTATGAATTAGAAGTTGAAGTTAAGAAGTTTTATTAGTGAAATATGCTGAAAACGAAATGCCACCAAAAATCATAAAAAATCCTGCAGCACGTGTCTCCTTAAAATTCAAGTTCGTGTATATACACACCTACGTGTCAGTTTTACACTGTTCAGATGATATATGTTATGTGATATTTTAAAAAGGTTTACACGTGGAAATCACATTTTGTGCGACCTAGTTGCACGGTTTTCGAGAACACCGCAGCAGACGGTGATGCTGTACTAAAAATAATAACATCCGCCTAGTAACATCAACATGTCACTGGATATCCGCCAGGCGGACAACTGCATTGCACTGGTTGTCCGCTAGGCAAATTTGGCGCCTAGCTGTCATACTGGCAATCCCTATTCACAGTACGCTGACTACACTTAATAATTGATTTTAATCTTGAAATTCAGGAACCTTTGTATTTTGCTTACTAATTAGTAATAATTAGCCAGTTTAAGATGGGTATTTCCACTATTATAATATTCAGTTATTGCCATAATTATTTTATTGGTGTGAATATAGCTATTGTAACAAAAAAGACTAACAGTAAAATTTGAGTTGTTGGTGCAGTTATTCATTAATCTGTGCTTTTAAATGCAAATATCTCTCATGGACCCTTTCTGCAATTCATATGGCTAAGTATAACTAGTATAGACATTAATTATGCAAAGTGGGAATGAAGTGACATCTAATTATAGTAATTAAACTCTATGTAGTACCATGATAAGAAGCACTAAACATTAAATGATAATGCTTTTGAAAAATTGTATAACAAATGGGGATTCGACATTTACTATGTCCGCCATTTTTTATGATAATTACATAATCAGTTATGCAAATTACGGCAACTAAGTGAGTTCCAATGAAAAGTTTGTGTTGTACTATTTTACTATGCCTCAAATATTAATGATTTGCTTTTGGAAAAATATGTATTCAAAAATTGGGATTCTTAATTTAATATGACCGCCATTTTATTTTATGCAAATTATTCCATTAATTGTTCAAATTGTAATTAATTGATAGCAATGGAACAGTTTTTGCTGTACTATTGTAAACGTCATTAATTTCTTCATAAAACACAATGAGAATCCTCATTCAATATGGCCGCCATTTTGTGATAATTATGCTATGATGCACCAATTTTGAAAAATGTTGGCATTGAAATGAGCTTTAATGAAACAAGATATGCTATACTTTCTAAAACTCTGTACATATACAGTAAACAATGACAGTGTGAATTGCATCTTGTTAGTCTAGGATCCAATATGTCGGCCATATTATGCTAATTAGGTCATGAAATATGCAAATTAGGTCAAGGAAAATGCAAAAAATGAATTCCTCGTGTGAAAATACCGGTATATGCAAAATTTGAAGTAATTATCTCAATTAATGACATATCTGTTGTGAAATAACAAAAATGATAAAATAGGAGTACACCCTGGAAATACTGTCATCCTATTCTTTCTGTTATTTTTCATGCTCACCATTCCATTGAAAACTCTGGGACGGTAACCTTTTCAACTTAATAACTGTTAGTAGTTGTCCGATTTTCATGAAATCAAAACCATTTACTTCAGAAGAAGAATGCCATATATGCATAACAAAACGTGTTTAGGTAATGCAGTTTTTATTTTTCATGTGGTAATGCTAATAATAATAAACATTAAATAATGACCTTATAAAATAAATTTGATCTTCGTAATGGAGACGCATTTAAAACAAAAATATAAATACCAGTAGTAGCTCTCAGCATTACGTAATTACACAAATTGTGGAAATCCTATAACAATTTTCTCTGTGGAAGTTTTTATTAATGTTAGTAGAATGTTTTTCCTTGGTGTTATAGGTAGAAGTATCTATGGAGAGAAGTTTGCGGATGAGAACTTCAAGCTGAAGCATTACGGCGCTGGCTGGCTGTCTATGGCTAATGCAGGCAAGGACACAAACGGCTCGCAGTTCTTTATTACCACCAAGAAGACAGAGTGGCTCGATGGTAGACATGTCATCTTTGGCAAGATCCTTGAAGGCATGGTACGTACAATGTGTAGATATAGTGTTTCCTTGAAGGCATGGTACGTACAATCTGTAGATAGTGTTTCCTTGAAGGCATGGTACGTACAATCTGTAGATAGTGTTTCCTTGAAGGCATGGTATGTACAATCTGTAGATACAGTGTTTCCTTGAAGGCATGGTACGTACAATGTGTAGATACTGTGTTTCCTTGAAGGCATGGTACGTACAATGTGTAGATACTGTGTTTCCTTGAAGGCATGGTACGTACAATGTGTAGATACTGTGTTTCCTTGAAGGCATGGTACGTACAATCTGTAGATACAGCATTTCCTTGAAGGCATGGTACGTACAATCTGTAGATAGTGTTTCCTTGAAGGCATGGTACGTACAATCTGTAGATACAAGTGTTGTCAATTCATTTTGTAGAACAAATCTAGGGAATACCTCAAAAAAAAACCTCGTCTGTAACAGTTTTTGTTGAGTAACTGAAAATAATTTGTTATCTTGCTATATCGAGGACATATTTTTATTAAAACTAATAATACTAGTAATGTTTGTTTTTCATAAGTTGACACTTTGGCATGTATAATGTATTTTGGACCTTCAATTCTTCATGGGGCAAAACCACCCATAGCAGCATTTAAAAATAGTGGTTGCCTAAGAGATTTTGGTTAATTACTTCATGTGACCGTTCCATATAGACATGGTATATTGGACCAGTGTATCCAATTAACAAAAATGTGTTTGGGATTATTTGTTGAGGAAAATAAACCATTGAAACATGAGATTACAAGATATATATATCTGTAAAAATCACAAAATTTATGGGACATGACTAATGGTGTTTGGCTAGGACCAGTCTCAGTTACATGGTTGCCTGATAACATGTCCGTGTGCTTTATCTTCAGAGTGTTATACGCAAGGTGGAAAACACAAAGACGGGCGGACAAGACAGACCAGTGAAGGACATTGTAATCGCCGACTGTGGCTCACTGCCCCTCGACAAACCATTTGCAGTCGCCAAAGAGTCAGCAGAAGAGTAATAACTATTCATCAAGTAACCATTCGCAGTCAGCAAAGAGTCAGCAGAAGAGTAATAACTATTCATCAAGTAACATTCCTTCGTAGACATCTCCATGTATATCTATGCAATAAAGTCATTCTTCCTTTCCATGTCGTGATTTGTGCATATCATTAGGCCTACTGATGTAATGTTTGTGTTTGCGGTACATCCTAACTGACCCCGTTAAATGTAGCCAACCCAAGAACCGAGTTCTGACATGACAAGGAAAATACATAATTTATTTGTGATCTTGTATAAATCCTGGCACAAAGAAAACTAGAAATCTTTGCTGCATGTCTCTTTAGCTGTAAAATAATTTTTTGGAAATGTTTTCTCATGTTGATGTGAAGAGATTGTGACTGATGTTTATTGTTGCAAAAAGAATTCCAATAAAATCTACCTACCCAAAAATACTCATACCTACCATATATTTTGAGAGCATATGACTGGAAACACAAATATTAATATTGTGGTAGGCCTTAGCATGTTGAATGGTAGTTGATTATTGAGTAAGTAATGATATAGAGCGTCTAGTCTGACATTTCATAGACCCCATGATGTTTTAACCATTTCAATACTACAGCTCACAGGCGCTGTCATCACTGAATACTGCATTCTTGGTACTTCATGAACATCGAGTGCCTCACTTCAAATCAAGATTTCAGCAACTACAGTACATTTTACTAATAAAACATCATAGTCTGAAAGTATAATAATCGATAATTAAAACAAGTTTTATTTCGTAGTTGTGATAACTATGATAACTCTGATAATTAACTCATCATCATTACCGTAACGATCAAATATACTGCTGCTGTTAGTTTCAGGCTTGCCACTGTAACGTCTGTAAAATGTTATTCCGATCGTTACCGGCAACATCCAACAAAATACATCATTAAAACTATAAAACAATCTGTCTAAGTAAGCATGGTAAATCGCTATCGTAACTAACATCGTCCGCCAGTACCGCTCTCGGACATTTTTGCAGTTATAAAAACCGCAAATCTTGAAATAAATTTACCGAGTGATAATCCACGATTAGTTGTTGAAATGCTAAGGCATCAGACGCTTTATAACGTGCCTCCATAGCGGATAATTGTAAGTAAGACCGACTTGAATAGCAGACATCGTCGATGCCAAAAAAAGCCTGTTTGTACTGTAGCGTCACAGACCGCGCGGGCTGGTAATCCGGCCTGCCGTACTGAAATGGTTAATGAAAATGCATTTCGATTGCTCAGTGCTGGTACGTATTCAATTCAACAGGACATTTTCAAATGGTGCTAACTCAAACTTTCCAGTCTAACCTTGTACAAAAATAGCCCTAGCGTACAAGTACACAGCTTTAAAATGACGTAGTGCAGTTTATCTGCAGGCGGTTAGGGATCACGACAGATGGCCCGTTGGAGTCTAAAGGGTTAACCCTCTCGTAGTCAGAACGCCCGAATCAACCTGACTCCCACTCACGGCCAGAACGCCTGAATACGCCCGAATACAAGGGCACATTTAAACTGGTACCGCGAAACAGTGTCATGCAATAACGGCAATTTATTTCGGCAGTTAACATATAATATTGAAGTTTCACTGGGAAGCGTCAAATGATGAAATTATGGCGATTTCCGTGACTAAATAGCGCCAACCACCACGCGGTTTTGTAGTCGAACGCAGCGACAAACAATTTCCGGTCCCTCTTTTACGCCACGCAGTGAATATTTTAATGGTGATTTTCAGCCAATGAGATTAAAGTTTAACATTTGCTGCGGGCATAAACATGGAAGCACCCAGGAATTATTCCAAAACACGCGTCCGCAGGCGATTTCTACGATTAAATGCTAACTTTTGAGCGGTCTATTTTGTTGTAAAGAAGTATTAATGCGCCGCGCAACGAAGCCGGTGGTGTTTTTTAGCTTTGGTGTAATTGTCGACATTGTCATTATGTCGAACTCCAGTAATTCGGACTTTGATGGGATTTTCGAATCGAGTTTATAACGAACGCTGCCATCGAAGGGGAATGTTTTGCACTATGATTACGCATTTTAAACATAACACCAACTTAATAGTTCAGACGAGATGACGGGTATGATCACAAAGAACGCCATGATTTTGTATAAAATCTTGAAAATACATGCACTCTGAAAAACTTAAATTATTTCAGTTTTATTAGTTTTTAGTTTTCCATTCTGTAGCATAGTAATTTATGAACATTTCATACGCAGCATGTAACCGCTAATTAGTAATGAAAAATATTAAAAAAAAATTAATTGTTTAAAATTATTTAAGTATTTTATTTTTGTCAAACTTTAGCAATTCATATTTGGGTAATAAATTGACAAATATGTCACATACTTGGCTAGGAATTAGTTCTTCAGATGTAGTGAAAATTTTATTTGAATCGGATCAAAAATTATTTATTTATTTGCATTCATGCAACCCGAGCATATCACATGATTCACTCACAGCACATTCTCTTGATTTAATAGGATTCAATAACAGGCACATATTTGCATTAATCTGGCCTTGAAAGGGTTAATAAACCATCACGGAAAAATACAGCATGACCCATAAATAATTGCCTTTCAGTGCATTTGTGAACAGTTGTCGACTGTCTATTTGTGGACAAAGTTTATCGGGACATGGAGTTTTCAGGATCACATCATCGGCATGCCAGTAATAGAACATAACAGGATAGTCGCCCCAAAACATTGAAATTAAACTGTTTTAATTATTAAAAAGAGCTTTGTCCCTTTACTCACATTCTCATCAAAGCAATCGTACACATTTGCCCAGGTTTTGATTATCTTTGGGTGCAATCGAAATTGCATACTAGAATTAATTTTGTTGTTCGGTTTTGCTGCCATTTATATTCATTTCTGCTGTGCAAAACAACAATGAAATTGCATAAACATGTCCAGTTGAATGAAGAAAACCAGGAACTCTTTGCAATGACAATTGTAATAGAAGGTGGTGTGAAAGTAGTGGAATAGAAATCGGTGGACGGAATCAAAATCATATTCTATGTATTGGAATCACATCCAACTTGACCGACATGGATAAATAAACACCCACTAACAGTGACCACATTTCCATTGCATTAACTGTTTTACCACTGAAACAACACCTCTAGAGACGTCACCTGCATAATGCGAACAGTGGCCGACTTTCCAGGTAATTTTATCCCTCTATAACATCCACTTCGAAGTCAACATGATTTCCCGCAATGCTTACTATACATGTTGGTCTCGCTGAGCACCGCCATATTAGATTTCGGCTGCGACAAGTTGATAGGTGTCGGTGTCTAAATATCCATAAAATTAAAATATTTTTTTGCAAATGTCCTGTGTGGAGGGTAGGATATGGAGTAGGTATCTCCCTGTAGTGGCTACCCCTCTTATACGACCAAAGTACCTTTGCAGAAGGGGTGACTGCTGAAAGGGGGACTACTGTACTAGTTGTGAAGTTAAGAAAACATCACAAAACTCTCTTGTAATTATTTTAATAGCACTCGTGCACAAATCACCATTAGCAATACATTACATCTGGATAATTGAAACAATAACAGGGCTGTAATATAATGAGACTACAAAATAGTTGAAATATGATATTTAAAATCCTAATAGCTGTTGCATCAGGTTTGAGAAACATGACTGAATATTGATAATAGATAAATAATATGGGTGGAAAGAAGACACATTAAAATTGAAGTGTTGGAACTCAATAAATCAGACACGTTTAACCTAAAGCATTTAAAGATCACTGTCACCCTGCTATGAATGTGGCAATAATGTTGGAAGATTTTGTATTTAGTTTTATTATTTAAAATGCAACAACCTTCAATTTAGAAACAATTCCCCAGAACTACCTGTTCAGCTGGATGCCTCATATACACACATCTTCTAATTATGTCAAGTCAAGATTGCTTCTTGGCATAACCAAATTTCGATGTCTCTGATATATATTTCATGAAAACTGTCAATGCTGACTTGTCAACAAGATCATTCAGAATCGACTAATAACTTTTCCTCTGTTGCATTTTACAAGCATAGTACACAGCGAGACATTCAGCGTTGCTCCACAGTAAACTAAATACACATGATCACTATGTAAGGGAATGTCAATGTCCGATATCTGATTAAAATTACTTTCGTTTGGGGTAAGGGTGCAAGAGCCAGTTTCTGGCATCAGACATCGATATTTTACTATTTGGACCGATACTATTAATATATTTATAATGTTTACAAACTCGTCTGAGGGGTAGGGTGCGGAGGCCAGACGAACGTAATTTCATCTGATATCGGACATCAACATTCTGAGATGACCCCCTAACTCTACAAGGTTCATACATCTGATGAGCAGCTTTCCCTTCCTACATGCGTTCCCCCCGCGCCATCAACCCTTCCCTGCGGTAGCCCTGGTGGGACCTGTTACTCCTCTGGCGTGCCTTGAATCCATCTTGTGTTTTGCGCTTGCGCATGATTGGTCGGAAGACGTACTCATCGAACGACTCTGTGTTGACGTGACCACCTTGCTCCAGTGCCTTCTGTATGGCTTCGACGTCACGCAACACTTTCTTATTTGTCTCCTTCACTGACTCCTTCTGTAGGTCATCCAGCTGTAACAGCAAGACCACCATGCACTCTCAGTATTATTTTTATAACATGTAATAAGCCAAGTTACTCGGCGAAAAAAGGTATTCGCCTGAGCTAAAACTTTTGAAATTGTGACCCCCAAGAGCCCCACCACCCCGGACAAATTAAAAAAATATATAAATCTAGGAACCACCCCAGTGGGGGCCCACTAGATAACATATATTTCAGCCCAACACATGCAAAACTGACAAAGATAAGTACTATTTTAAAATTATGACCCCCTAAGATACCAACTGCCCCAGACAAATTTCGAAAAAATCTAAATCTACAAACCACCCCAGTGGGCTTACTACATCGCACAACAAATTTCAACCCAACACATACAAAACTGACCAAGATAAGTGCACATTTTATATTTTGTGATGATAATTTGCTATCAAAAGTTGTGTGTTTGTCCAACTTATTTCACCTGCCTGATTCAGTTTGTTTACGTAAGACTATGCCATATCACTTACCAAGTTTTAGAGGTACAAAAAGTTTATTTAAGCAAAAAACCTAAAAATCAGTTTTTCGCAGGCTGATCAGATTTACGTTAAAACATTTGGTAGGTGGCACCACCAAGAAAAGACAAAAAGAAAACGCACTGCAGCCATGAAATCACATGTAGTGGAGACCTCCCGCTGTTTGCTTCAATTTGTGGCAACTAGGAAGATTTAATGCAACACAAACTTACTATTTCCTTAAACACTTCATTGCCGACTGACACATGATCAGGTGTATCTGCCGCGATTATAGCCTTCAACATCTGCACTGCATCCTCAACGCGTCCCAGTTTCACATAAACCAACGTCTGAAACATAACAGCATTATATAGCGTGCCCAGACAGTAGGCCTCTTAGGAAAGTGTGTCACAGCATCCAGTCCTTACAACTGCTGCTGCTGCTTATACTTCACCCTCTGGTAGAGCAATATATTAAAAATGGGCCAAGTGGCCCTGAAGTCCTTTGGACTAATACGTCTATATGTGACCCCGGCTGACCAAATGCGTGATAAGTCGGAAAAATGGTAACATTGTTTTCTTACATCCTTGTAAATGTTTGGTAGGGTGCTTTACACGGTTTCAAAAATTATGACTGCTACAAAAATTGGCGAAGTTATGGAGCATTGAACATGGTAGGGGTCAAAAAGTGAAAATGAAGAAAACGGCTGTTGAAATTTTACATTATATATGCAAATGGATTGCATGGAAATATTACATGCACAACATTCAAATGTGGCACACAGTATGTAATATGTATGTTATGTTGCAATGGTACACTGTAAGTACAAATGTGCTGCTACAAAGACTTATCAAGTTATGCCAAATTATGTCTTTATGTGTAAAACTAAGAGGACAGATATTTGAGAGCAAAAGGTAGACTCACTGTTTGACACTGTTTGACACAGTTTAAACCTACAGGCACCTGTCCAGTTTAACAGGGGTCTAGTGGCTTAATGCTGTCTGTTGACACAAACTACTGCCAGTGACCAATTACAGATTAGTCAGAGTTTCCATCAAACAATAGCAGGCAGAGAATCTTAGCTCCACAGCTGGGTGTAATACACAACAAGTGATAAATATATGATCCACTCGAAATACAAATGTGCTGCTAAAAAATGTATAAAGTTATGCCAGATTATGTCTTTATGTAAATTAAGAGGACAGATTATTTGAGAGCAAAAGGTAGTCTAAAGAAAAAAAAAAATGGGTCAGCTGGACGGTGATAGACTGTTTGAACCTGAAGCCTTTGTCAAACTTTTGTCTCGACTTCACCTAAGGCGGTGTCCTGCTGTCAGAACTTCGAAGGCGTTATTCACCTAACTTACAGGTCTTTGTCAGTAAGAATAATGGGATGATAATTTACACCAACGTTGTTTCCCATAGAAGTCATTTTGTGCCATATATTAGCATTAGTCGTGCCAATGCAAAAATTAGTGTTATATAATAGTAGTTTGTCAAAATGTAAACAAACTCAGACAGTTGCAGCTTAGCGTTAGCTTGTTCTTAAATATTTTAATGACAATGATATATTTCACATAATTATATAGGGAGCTAATGGCGAGGCCCATCATAATCCATAGCACTACAAAATGAAGTATCTGAAAGTCACACTTCATATACTGAGTGACACATCTCGTACTGTCTCTCTGCACTGTCGCAATGTCCAATAGTTTCCTATCACAACCTTCGTGTACAATATACCAAAGCTATATATTTCCAACATCACAACATATGTATTATCATTGGATAGGTAATTGAATAATCTTTCAGATGAACGCAACTTGTAGCAGCAGAAAATGAAGCATACAAAAGTTACACCGCAAACAATGACATGCATTCTCAAAATGTGATTCATTCAAAAATTAGTGTTATATAATAGTAGTTTGTCAAAATGTAAACAAACTCAGACAGTTGCAGCTTAGCGTTAGCCTGTTCTTAAATATTTTAATGACAATGATATATTTCACATAATTATATAGGGAGCTAATGGCGAGGCCCATCATAATCCATAGCACTACAAAATGAAGTATCTGAAAGTCACACTTCATATACTGAGTGACACATCTCGTACTGTCTCTCTGCACTGTCGCAATGTCCAATAGTTTCCTATCACAACCCTCGTGTACAGTATACCAAAGCTATATATTTCCAACATCACAACATATGTATTATCATTGGATAGGTAATTGAATAATCTTTCAGATGAATGCAACTTGTAGCAGCAGAAAATGAAGCCTACAAAAGTTACACCGCAAATAATGACATGCATTCTCAAAATGTGATTCATTCAAAAATTAGTGCTATATAATAGTAGCTTGTCAAAATGTAAACAAACTCAAAGACAGTTGCAGCTTACTGTCCACCAAGCAGTAGCAGAGCAGTTTTATAATAATAATAACCCACAAGTTAAGTGGCAGTGATCTTCCTTTTATCATTCATGTGATGTTTATTGTGAGCAGGGTGGACAAAATGGTTATCATACGTAGAAAGGTACAGAAAGAAACTAACATTTTCTATAAAAAGAACACGTTTGCCTATCAATGGCATGTATTTCCTATTGTTGCCGTATGCCAAAAATTTACAAGTTTTCGGGTCCTTTTTGGGGGGTCAATAGGTGTCCTTAGAATTATTTAATGAAATACAGATTTCTTGTGAACAGTGACACTATCACATGAAATGTATATGCAAAATTATAGAAAAAGTTGCTGAACAGTTTTAAAAAAAAATGGGCCAAGTGGCCCTGAAGTCTTGGACTAATACGTCTATATGTGACCCCGGCTGACCAAATGAGTGATAAGTCGGAAAAATTGTAACATTGTTTGCTTACATCCTTGTAAAGGTTTGGTAGGGTGCTTTACACGGTTTCAAAAAATATGACTGCTACAAAAATTGGCAAAATTATGGAGCATTGCACATGGTAGGGATCAAAAAGTGAAAATGAAGAAAACGGCTGTTGAAGTTTTACATTATATATGCATATGGATTGCATGGAAATATTACATGCACAACATTCAAATGTGGCACACAGTATGTAATATGTATGTTATGTTGCAATGATACACTGGAAGTACAAATGTGCTGCTACAAAGACTTATCAAGTTATGCCAGATTATGTCTTCATGTGTAAAACTAAGAGGACAGATTATCTGAGAGCAAAAGGTAGACTCACTGTTTGACACAGTTTAAAACCTACAGGCAACTGTCCAGTTTAACAGGGGTTTAGTGGCTTAATGCTGTCTGTTGACACAAGTTACTGCCAGTGACCAATTACAGATTAGTCACAGCTTCCATCAAACAATAGCAGGCAGAGTATCATAGCTCCACAGCTGGGTGTAATACACAACCAGAGCCACCACTGATTCATGGTCAAGTAGATTAGCTCAATACACCTACTAAGACAATACACAACACTGTGAGTGACAGTGTCCAGAGTGAGGCCTAAGCAGTGTCCTCATTGCTGAATAGATCAATTAAACCTGCCAAGTGGGTGACATTCTGCACAAGTGTTCATTAATCCTTAGTGATTGTTCAGAACACCAGACTGACCACATACCTAAACAAAGCGAATGTAATAGGTGAAGAACGGGCAGTGTTCAGATAGGGGTATTGGTTGAATTGTATTTGTCTCGACTCAAGAGGCTTTATTGTGTCTTCATCGATTATATGAAAGCATTTGATTTAGTAGACCGGTCCTCCCTGTGGTCTAAGATAATTTCATGCGGTATTAATGGTATTGTGTTGAAAGTTGTATACAACATGTAAAAAAATGCTAAATCATGTATAAATGAGGGCCAGGCTGTGTCAGCCTTCTTCTCATGTGTAGAGGTATGCCAAGGAGAAAACTTGTGTCCTTTGTTATTTGCTATTTACCTGAATAATTTTGAACACTGTTAGTCACAATTATAACGGACTTGACATGGCAGCTGGTTAAATTTACATATATAGTATATAGCGGAACTATGTCAACTCTTCTAATGGTTGACATTTGGTTGTTTCAGGTGTCAACTACATTGTGAATCTGTAATTATTAGTCTATATTGATACAATTGATTTACACAGTACCATGTCTACACAAGGCATGGCAAGCGTAAACAGAACAGTAGAATGCATTTGATATAAATAAAGTGTAGGATATTTCACTCTATAGTTGTCCAGAATATTAATTTTCTATGTTTGTCACCTACAGGTGACAGAATATTAATTCTCTATGTTTGTCACCTACAGGTTTCTACAGACAATACATCTTTAACCAGTAGACACCACAGTCACACCATTTTATAATAATTAAATGAACATCAAAATAAACACAACTTGCAATTATAGAAAATCAATAGTTTTGAAGATACAGCTTAAAAGTGTTAGGCAACTGTTCAGTCTAACAGGGATCAAGTGTGTCTACTCTGCCTGGGTGCTGTGACCAATTAAAGATCAGTCAAGGTCTCAATGGCCTAGGCTGTAGAGATTAGTCACAGCATTTGACTTTGTGGCACATTACACAACATTGATTGTTGGGGGTGGTCTCAAAGGCCCTTCTCAAAACCACATCACTAGATAATGTAAACCTTTTGCACTTTGGGGGCTCCTTAGGTGCCCTTAGAATGATTCAATCAAATACAGATTTCTTGTATATAGTGGCAGCACCCTAAGATACATCTATGCAAAATTAGAAAAAAAGTTGCTGAACAGTTTTAGAAAATATAGGCCAAATGTTACATTTTTACCAGTTTTGGGGTCCTTGGAGGCCCTAGGGAGCCCTTAAAATGATTCAATCAAATACAGATTTCTCGTGCATAGTGGCAGTGCCCCAAGATATGTCTATGCAAAATTAGAGAAAAAGTTGCAGAATGGTTTCTGAGATACGGCAGCTAACGGCGGACGCAGAGTGATGGCAATAGTCCCTTGGACCTTCGACCAAAGGACTAAAAATAGGCAAAATGTTACATTTTTACCAGTTTTGGGGTCCTTGGAGGCCCTAGGGAGCCCTTAGAATGATTCAATCAAATACAAATTTCTCGTGCATAGTGGCAGTGCCCTAAGATATGTCTATGCAAAATTAGAAAAAAAGTTGCTGAACGGTTTCTGAGATACGGCAGCTAACGGAGGACGGCAGACGCAGAGTGATGGCAATAGTCCCTTGGACCTTCGGCCAAAGGACTAAAAACCATCTCGATTTTTCGGGGAAGTATTCAGCCATGCTGCAATTACTGTGTGAAAAGTATCCCTAAACAAATACTCACCACTGTCTACAAAGCACATAGTATATTAGCACAAAACCAGCACTAATAATTGTCCTCTACAGTCTACATTGTATAATTATACAAACTCCACAGTTGTCTTGTAATCCATCAAGTTAGTTCTAGAGATTCTATTAAGGTCCAGAATGTTTACAAATCTTTATCCTTTAAAAGAATTGTAAATTTATCAAAATTTCACAAATTATTCTAATGGAAATGGGTGCATGCTTATGCCTCCAAATGCATGTGTAAACTTTGTTGAAATACTTTTCTACCACAGAGAACCGAGTCACTGCATCAGTTCATATAATAACTAGTATGGAAATAAATTTTGTGACACTTCTCCCCAAGGAGCTGACTATGATGAAAATGACTTGTGAAAAAGTTAATAAAATCTCAAATCACAATATTCTCACCGAATTACAGTTAAAGGAAATAAAAATAAGGCATTAGCTAAAATCCTTTTTCCAAGTGTACACAAAGTTTAACATTGTATGTAACATTTGACAACATTAAAGGAAATAAAAATAAGGCATTAGCTAAAATCCTTTTTCCATGTGTACAGAAAGTTTAACATTGTATGTAACATTTGACAACACTAAAAAAATACAGAAAAATACATTTGTAGCATAAATTCGATTTTAAACCCGTCTGTGTAGCGATTCCCGCGGAAAACAAAATTTAATGAGCTAGGCGATCACGTGGTATCGTGACGTCACTTATGACCCACACTCGCATCAGGCCGACCCTTTCCATGCATTCAGAGCATGTTTACAAGGATAGCTTTTGGGTCGAAACGAGCATCAGAACGAGTTATTGTGCAATATTCCGACGTAATACAAACACTAGTCTTCATAGAGGAACAAACATTTATCTTACGGTTCCACATGAATCGAATTTTATTCAAAACAATGAATGCGAATGGGCCTACAAGTCGACTAGGTTTCGCCGAGCTTGGGCTCGTTTTCAGAATAATTATATTGAATGCAACCAACGGGAGATAATCTACACCAATAAACATACATAGCAAACATATATTGTATCCAGCTACAGAAAGTAACGTGTATAATCTCATAATAGCACTAGAATATCAATATATGAAGGAGTTGTAAATTTACCATAACAAATTAAATCAGTCAGAGAGTTTCCGTTGGTCCCGCTAGCTCAGTGGGTAGGCGCGTTGGTTGTTTGTTGTTTGTTTTACAATCGGACGATGCTGGTTCAATCCTGACAGCATGCAAACCTTTTATTTTCTTTACACTTTTTTTGTTTATGTTTTCATGAAGTAATATAAACAAAATCATTTTATACTATAATGCACTGTTTGTAAATATTTTTTTTATTTTTGTAGTAATTATTTATTCGCCACAAAAATGAAAATATGGTCATTATATATAACGATGTTTCTAAATTGTATTTATCCAGACAGATCTCAATCTGTTTTCACATATATAATTACAATATATTACCGTACAATATATTTACAATTAATAAATTATATATCCATTACATTATATTTGTTTGGATAAATAAAATTTAGAAACATCATTATATAATGACCATATTTTCATTTTTGTGGTGAATAAATAGTTACTACAAAAATAAAAATTATTTACAAAGAGTGCATTATAAAAATAGAAAACGAGCCCAAGCTCGGCGAAACCTAGTCGACTTGTAGGCCCACTCGCACTCGTTGTTTTGAATAAAATTCGATTCATGTGGAACCGTAAGATAACTGCTCTATGATGACTAGTGTTTGTATTACGTCGGAAAATTGCACAATAACTCGTTCTGACGCTCATTTCGACCCAAAAGCTATACTTGTAAACATGCTCTGAATGCATGGAAAGGGTCGGCCTGATGCGAGTTTGAGTCATAAGTGACGTCACATCTCGGCATCCCGAAAAGCGCGCCAAAAATATGCATATTCGAAAATGTCCGGATGCACACCATAAAATGTGGAATTTCTAATTCATTGAATTTTTTTTTTTGCTTGATGGACATGGAAAATAGTAGGATGTAATATAACATGAATTCAAGCAATAGATGTTTTTATTCCCTTTAAGAAAAATATAATTAAACAATTACAGAAACTTACAGACTCTATAAGTTTAGATGGTTTTATAGGCTGCAAGGAAAGAAACAAACCTTGATGTTGATGAATGCGAGGGGCAGTCTACCAGATGAGGGTGGCTTTGCCAGACTCATCACCTCCAGGGCCAAGCCGGGGTTGTTCTAGAAAGGATAAGTGATACTGGTAACTTCCTACACAACACAGTATCCAATCCTTAGGACAGTTCAATGTGTACATCCTTATACATTGATGTGATAGATACGTGCATCATGTGATACGTCATCATGTGATACGTCATCATGTGATACGTGCATCATGTGATACGTGCATCATGTGATACGTGCATCATGCTCATGTCTGGTCACGACCTTTCTTGAAATTATCCAAGCTCGCTATTCAGGGAATTTTACAAACATTAAACAGTTGAATTTTAAAATTGCTTCTGTTTCGCTTAAACATATTTGGGTGTGAGTGTTAGTATACATACATAGTTAACATGATTACTTAGACATATTTGGATGTGAGTATGTTAGTATACATACATAGTTAACATGATTACTTAGACATATTTGGGTGTGCGTATGTTAGTATACATACATAGTTAACATAATTACTTAGACATATTTGGGTGTGAGTATGTTAGTATACATACATAGTTAACATGATTACTTAGACGTATTTGGGTGTATGTTAGTATACATACATAGTTAACATGATTACTTAGACGTATTTCGGTGTATGTTAGTATACATACATAGTTAACATGATTACTTAGACATATTTGGGTGTGAGTATGTTAGTATACATACATAGTTAACATGACTACTTAGATATATTTGCGTGTGAGTATGTTAGTATACATACATAGTTAACATGACTACTTAGACATATTTGGGTGTGAGTATGTTAGTATACATACATAGTTAACATGATTACTTAGACGTATTTGGGTGTGAGTATGTTAGTATACATACATAGTTTTAACATGATTACTTAAGACGTATTTGGGTGTGAATATATTAGTATACATACATAGTTAACATGATTACTTAGAAGTATTTGGGTGTGAGTATGTTAGTATACATACATAGTTAACATGATTACTTAGACTTATTTGAGTGTATGTTAGTATACATACATAGTTAACATGATTACTTAGACTTATTTGGGTGTGAGTATGTTAGTATACATACATAGTTAACATGATTACTTAGACATATTTGAGTGTATGTTAGTATACATACATAGTTAACATGACTACTTAGACGTATTTGGGTGTGAGTATGTTAGTATACATACATAGTTAACATAATTACTTAGACGTATTTGGGTGTGAGTATGTTAGTATACATACATAGTTTTAACATGATTACTTAAGACATATTTGGGTGTGAATATATTAGTATACATACATAGTTAACATGATTACTTAGAAGTATTTGGGTGTGAGTATATTAGTATACATACATAGTTAACATGATTATTTAGAAGTATTTGGGTGTGAGTATGTTAGTATACATACATAGTTAACATGATTACTTAGAAGTATTTGGGTGTGAGTATGTTAGTATACATACATAGTTAACATGATTACTTAGATATATTTGGGTGTGAGTATGTTAGTATACATACATAGTTAACATGATTACTTAGATATATTTGGGTGTGAGTATGTTAGTATATATACATAGTTAACATGATTACTTAGATATATTTGGGTGTGAGTATGTTAGTATACATACATAGTTAACATGATTACTTAGACTTATTTGGGTGTGAGTATGTTAGTATACATACATAGTTAACATGATTACTTAGACATATTTGGGTGTGAGTACGTTAGTATACATACATAGTTAACATGATTACTTAGATATATTTGGGTGTGAGTATGTTAGTATACATACGTAGTTAACATGATTACTTAGACATATTTGGGTGTGAGTATGTTAGTATACATACATAGTTAACAGGATTACTTAGACGTATTTGGGTGTGAGTATGTTAGTATACATACATAGTTAACATGATTACTTAGACATATTTGGGTGTGAGTACGTTAGTATACATACATAGTTAACATGATTACTTAGATATATTTGGGTGTGAGTATGTTAGTATACATACATAGTTAAAATGATTACTTAGACGTATTTGGGAGTGAGTATGTTAGTATACATACATAGTTAACATGACTACTTAGACGTATTTGGGTGTATGTTAGTATACATACACAGTTAACATGATTACTTAGACGTATTTGGGTGTGAGTATGTTAGTATACATACATAGTTAACATGACTACTTAGACGTATTTGGGTGTGAGTATGTTAGTATACATACATAGTTAACATGATTACTTAAGACGTATTTGGGTGTATGTTAGTATACATACACAGTTAACATGATTACTTAGACGTATTTGGGTGGGAGTATGTTAGTATATATACATAGTTAACATGATTACTTAGACGTATTTGGGTGTGAGTATGTTAGTATACATACATAGTTAACATGATTACTTAGACGTATTTGGGTGTATATTAGTATACATACATAGTTAACATGATTACTTAGACGTATTTGGGTGTGAGTATGTTAGTATACATACATAGTTAACATGATTACTTAGACATATTTGGGTGTGAGTACGTTAGTATACATACATAGTTAACATGATTACTTAGATATATTTGGGTGTATGTTAGTATACATACATAGTTAAAATGATTACTTAGACGTATTTGGGAGTGAGTATGTTAGTATACATACATAGTTAACATGACTACTTAGACGTATTTGGGTGTATGTTAGTATACATACACAGTTAACATGATTACTTAGACGTATTTGGGTGTGAGTATGTTAGTATACATACATAGTTAACATGACTACTTAGACGTATTTGGGTGTATGTTAGTATACATACATAGTTAACATGACTACTTAGACGTATTTGGGTGTGAGTATGTTAGTATACATACATAGTTAACATGATTACTTAGACGTATTTGGGTGTATGTTAGTATACATACACAGTTAACATGATTACTTAGACGTATTTGGGTGGGAGTATGTTAGTATATATACATAGTTAACATGATTACTTAGACGTATTTGGGTGTGAGTATGTTAGTATACATACATAGTTAACATGATTACTTAGACGTATTTGGGTGTGAGTATGTTAGTATACATACATAGTTAACATGATTACTTAGACGTATTTGGGTGTATATTAGTATACATACATAGTTAACATGATTACTTAGACGTATTTGGGTGTGAGTATGTTAGTATACATACATAGTTAACATGATTACTTAGACGTATTTGGGTGTGAGTATGTTAGTATACATACATAGTTAACATTATTACTTAGACGTATTTGGGTGTGAGTATATTAGTATACATACATAGTTAACATGATTTAGTCATTTTACAATAAAAATAGAAAAATCTCCTATTAAAGAAATAATATTTATAATAATAGAGCAAAAAATCTGTGTAGAAATGAGCAGACATTTCATGTGTAATTTGACCTACTTGTTTGAGGGCGAGTAAAGTTGTGAATACGATGCTGCGTAGGGATATCATTGACTGGACCTCATCACACAGCTTCAGTAGTTCGACCGCCTTCTCCAGTGACTCTGGTGTGTTCTACCGACACAAACAAATACATTCACAATCAAACCACAGACAAACAGACAGATTTATTCTGGCCATACATACATGTACAAATTGAATTTTTTTCCCATTTAAATATGAAGGTCAAGGAGACTCCAATTAAGACATAACATGTCGCTAACATGGGAGCCCCTCTTATAAAAAAATAATCGAATAATAATAATCATATAATTCAATGTTAGACTGTTAGTAAATAAGTACAAAAATACAAAATTAATACATAATTACATAACTTGTGTAATTATGTATTAATTTTGTATATGCTATGATAACATATTTAACTTATTATGTAATAAATCTGCTGATCAAAAATATTACTTGCCGGCTGTATAAAAGCTAGCAATGCATGTTTAAAAATCAATTTAATAAATTCCTAAGAAAGGCATGTGATGTATGTAGATACAGAAGACGGTTTCCAAGAGTATTCATAAATAACGTTTATTATGTAATTCACAATGGGAGTTATATAAAACATGGCCAACTCATCGATAGACAGTTCCCATGGTTGAGTATATTCACAGGAACCATTACAAACAATCAGTTTCAGCCATAAAACTGAATTTTGAAAAAATTAAGATTACTTTTCTTCTGAGGGGTCATAGATTAATCACGAAAAGTTTGGCACCCAAGGTGCAGGCCATATAAAAGAAAACCATTAAGATATATAGTAATATGATAGTTTGATTACAGTTAGACGATCTGGATCTATAACATTGGAATCCGGTGTCAGTCCAGGCTACAAAAATGTATATTCTTATTACCGTAATGACAGTCTGTCAGACCCCCAGAAATAATCAAATTCTCAGCGGTATGAAAACATACAGTACAAAAAGAATTATTTTTTTGTGTCAGAAAAAATTGTGTTGATAGAGAGGTTCCACTGTGTAATAAGACACTACACCAACGTACAAGTTTGAGACAGGCAGTGGTGTTGATGGTGACCTTAATAGAGAGGGTCCAGTGTATAATACGACATTACATCAACGTACAAGTTTGAGACAGGCGGTGGTGGTGATAGTGACCTTAATAGAGAGGTTCAACTGTGTAATAAGACGCTACACCAATGTACAAGTTTGCGACAGGCGGCGGGGTGAGGGTGACCTTAATAGAGAGGTTCCACTGTATAATAAGACACTACACCAACGTACAAGTTTGAGACAGGTGGCGGTGGTGGGGAGGGTGACCTTAATAGAGAGGTTCCACTGTATAATAAGACACTACACAGACGTACAAGTTTGAGACAGGTGGCGGTGGTGAGGGTGACACAGTCCATGGGGTACTTGAATCCTCCCAGCTGTTGCTCGGTCACAAAGGACATCATCCTGAGGACGTCCTCGTACATCTGGTTCTCAAACATCAAGTCCATCATGACAACGTAACTTGACATCTGACTGAAGAAGTCCCTCAGGCTCTGAAGTAAACACACAGAAATGTATGGTTACTACGAGATCTGGATCAGGGTCTGAAATCGGGTTTCTGACTGTGTATCCTGTCGGCAAGGTACTGTTATTAGGTTAGACCATTCAGGGTCATGACCTGACATAGATGTTCAGATGAATGTACATTTCATGCAACTGGATAAATCTGTTTTTAAATAACAATTAATATTTTGATATGTCTGTGTTTATTTTTCAATTCTATGCCATATTTTATGCTGTGGGGTGTCACAAACAATACTGGATCTGGAGCTACATAAAATATATTATTGTTGTTATTTTGTAAAAAGCTAATACCATATATGTTAAGTATCACTGCAGCAAATGATGAAATGTGTACGACGCTGACTTCCTCCCAATCATCTCATAGAACTTGTGAAAAAATTAAAATTTTGTTAGAGAAATATAGCAATGACCCAATGAAAAAGTAAAAGTAGTGATCTAGTTTTGTGAAAGACTTGCTTTCAGACCACACATAAAATGTTATTGGCCACACTTCACTAAAAAATGTACAAATAATAACAAATAAACAAACTTCGTCGTTGAAGAGCTCGTAGGCTTTCTGTGGTTCGTTCAGCTTGTGAAACATACGAAGGATGAGTGGACCAAACACAAACGTCGAAAATCGCAAACTGTCGTTTTGTTGGTGAAACCTGCGACACAAAAACAACTGTGAACAAAGACAATGGACCAACTACAATTTCAATAAATTGATATAAAAAGCATTTGCTTGCCACTACGTTGTAAAGGTCTGTCCTCCTCAATTTAATTTACTCCCTTGACTCATTTAGTAAACATTTAAATCTAGTGATAACTATGACGATGACGTGGAGTTGCTTGGTCATGTTCTTTGTATCGATAGAAACAGGCTGCAACATGCCGCTCTAAAATGGACATCACCTGGACAATGGAAAAAACATAGACCACTGGGCACCTGGAGAAGAATCATCTAGAAGAAAAGGAACTGGCATGAACTGAGCTGGCTCGCTCAAGACCGTTTTGGCTGGAGGAAATTTGTTGACGCTTTATGCTCCATTGGGGAGCGAAGATGATAGATAAGGTAATATCTTTGACATGTTACTTCATCTGTACAAATTATTTTTGGTGAAGCCAGTGGATAAATATGACATTATGTTTCACCAGATGTGGTCGAAAAGGGCTCCACTGACTCACCGTTGGACCATTTTGCAGGCTGTGTCTAAGTCATCTGCCTCTGCCACATGAACCATTGTTTTCAGATCGTCTGTGAATATCGTGTTTTTCGAGTCTGAGTCCATGTAGTTCTCCATCCGCTCTCGGAATGACACTGGAAACATGACGACAAATTCTACCTTGCTTCCTCACTTATTACTAGTTAGACATATGAAAGATCTCTGTGTTTCTCATGTACATATCTTATGTATGTTTTTCTCCAGGTGTTTAACTTTTGCTAAATACTGATGATTCTTTTGATTGTCCTAAAAGGTAAACAGTATTTACTGATACATACACACACACATGATATATGGACAATTCACGTTGACTTGATGAGATGTCAACATACACATAGAGTTATGATTTCAACAAAACAAGTAATTATACATTACTAAACAAAGCTATAAAGAAAAATTAATCTTTTACCGTGAATAAATGACATAATAAATGTGCTTAAAAAACTTAATTTATGAGCACACTAAGATGACGAAATCGGCGTCCATCCAGTATTCGGCTGAGATAACAGTAACTCACCTCGTAAGTCACCTATTTTTTCCTGCACTGATGCCCGCTGCCGTTCATAGTTTGATATTCCCAGAACATCGGCATGAAATAATGTCCGTTTTGCTAAAAAAGAAAGACGTGTATTTTACGAAGAACTTATCTTAGATATCAAACTTGCACCACATACTCCTGTCAGTTAACCAAAAACAATGAAAAACATTACTGGAGTACCTGGTGGTAGTCTTGTTTATCCCAACTCAAATTCATTTTAATGAACTCTATGAGAATAGTCGTGCCACAAATGCATGGTTTGATTATTACATGAAACAACAGCAATGCTCAAAATAAGCATGGCAGTGGTCACCTCTGCTTTAAAATATATGCCATAGTTCATAATTTATTATATTCAATATATTCAGCGTGCAAGACCTCGACCTAACATGTTATGTTTAGCTGTCTTGTTACTGCCACGACTGATTAAGGACCAGTTCCAAGGAGCAAGTTGGGGGAAAGTGCTGTACATTGTTAATAAAATTAGCAATGAATCTTTCCGAGTGCTGAACCAAGATATTAACTATTATCTACTGTCAGCCCATTGTAGATTAAACCATAACATTAGACGCAGCCTATGCATTTTAGTTACATTTTATTTAAATAATAAGTCATAACTAATGAGTTACATGAAACCATCGGAATCTGGGCAAACCCATCAAACATATGTATCAATAACTCAGTAACAATGAAGTAACTTCTGATTGCAGGTGATTCAAAGCAACAAACTGTGGCACCACATTCCTGACCCTGAATAATCAAGGCTACCTTTGAAGATAATGGGTGCCCACGCATTATTTCTAGATAACAAGTTAATAGTTGGCAGTGTTCAAAATAACTGCAGGTTCAGAGAGTGTCTACAGTAAACACCTATTGATGTTGACTGTTATAGTCAAGAAACAGTGTATCGGACATGCTCTCTCACTACTTATCACTGATACTCATATGTATACCCATGTCAAACGGACTTTGTGTACCTACTAGATATTATTTTATAATCTGCTGGTGCAATGTCTGTTTTTGGTCATATGACAATAAAATGCCCTAAAATGAAAGAGCATGATAGTCCGTACAATGGACTGCTTAACTACCAGATATTACTTTATCATTTGTTGGTGCGATGTTTGGTTTTCTGATCATGTGACAACATCATGTACTAAAATGGAAGCGCTACAATATGCCAATGTTGTCATAACATGCAGAGTTGGCAATACTGTGTTGGTCATTAGTGCAACACAATGTTGGCCATTATACATGCCTGGATCTTCGGATTCTAAAGCAAGGCTTTTTACCCTTGTATTTACTTGCCTTTATGGCTTTTATGCGTTGTCGTATATTTTGGTTTTGAGAATGTGGCTTGTCTTGTGATTTTTTGTTTTTATTAACATTTTCAGCTGTCCATCTTAAAATTTTCGTCTAGTTTTGTTTTGAAAGCGAGGATGTTTTCAGGGTTCACTGTTTGCTGATGAATGTTGTTCCAGTCTTGGAAGATGCTTGTGAAAAGGAGTGTTTTCTGATATAAAATCTGCTGGGTGTCTTTTAGAATTTCTTGTTGTGGCCTCGTGTGCAGTTTGTGATGATCGTGAAAAGTCGTCTTTGTTGACGTCATTGAAGATATTGATGATTCTGTATACAGATGTACTTGGATTAAATGTCCTCTTTTTCTTTGGTACACTAGACTTGTTAAGTTCATATGTTTCAGCTTGTTCTCACAGTTCAAGTTCCTTATTCCTGGAACCTGCTTGGTTGCTCTCCGCTGTTATCTTTCAAGGGTATTGGTGTCTACTGCGTAGTGTGAATTACAGATGGAGTTGGCACAGTAGAGATGTGGTTTTACTAGTGCTGTATATAACAATTGGAAGCTGGCACAGCAGTCATCTGGTTCGTCTTGATCACTGCACTTTTCATTTCACATACCCCACAGCGTAAATAATATGTGCAGTCCTTTCTGTGTAAGCGTCAATCCATTTGTGGTAACAACCACGTCCTTTAATGTTAGTCAGGGACTCATTTAGCAGTTATTCCGACTTGGAACTTTTTTATTTGTATATGCGAAAGGGACAACCATATACAACTAACCTACGAGACACGCGAACACTGAACAATGCGCGCAGTAGGGCACTCAAGAGTTGAGGTTCAAATATGCTTTTGAAATTTCTGGCTATTTCTCAAGCAGCTCAAGAAATAACATTGTCTGAGCATTATTAGAATGTTACTAGTGCTTGGAGCCAGTCATCAGGGAGTTTGTGATGGTGGGGGCTATTTCCTCTGCAGTTTCTTTGAGAACTCTGGCTGGGAGTTCGTCTGGTTAGGTAGCTTTATTATGGTTTAAGGGTAGCCACTACCCGAAAAAGGCCATAGGCCATATCTCTGTTAATACTGAACACATCTTAGCCAAATTTGGAGTACCAATTAATTAAATGTACATTAGGCGATACGTGGAATGTGGGCTATTTTGCTTGTGCAGTGCCATGACAATGTGTTTCTAGTGTGATAGAGGCATGCATCCTTGAAAATTATTATGAGTTAACAACTGTATGTGTGATCATGCAATTATCAAGAATCATTAGCCAGAATGCTCCTCTGTCAGATAAGGTGTTTTGGACAAAGAAGTTTGACTGCAATGACTGTTGTGAGATGGGACTTTAGGTTTGAGATTTTTTCAAGGTGTCTTGAAAAATGCTCAAACCAGATATCCCTACCCAAAACCATCTTATCTGACAGAGGAGCATTCTAGCTAATGATTCTTGACAATTGCATGATCACACATACAGTTGTTAGCTCAGAATAATGTTCAAGGATGTAAAAATCCGTCTCACTTGATTACTCCAGCTATCCCGATTTCAAGAGTGGGCAGTGACTGGGCATATTAGGGTAAGTGGAAGGTGCATGTTGGGGGATGGGGTAGATTTCCTTGGTGAACGCAAAACTGGTTATTAAGTGCATTTGCTTTGTTGATGACCGGTTGTTTGTTTACTTGCAGTTTGGGAATGCCAATGTTTTCTTCTTTGTTTTGATGAATGATCAGAATTGCTTGGGGTTCGTTTCTAGACTGTTTCCAATTTGGTTGTTTATAAAGTCTTTCTAAGATTTGGCAGCAGCCTTAGTGGTTTGCCTTCTGAGATCTTTAAACTTTTCCCAGTCGCTATTAAGTCCAGTTTGTTTTGCATTTTTATGGCTTTTGTTGCATTCATATTATTTTCCATGTTATCCAGGGAAGGTGTGTTTTTGCTTTGGTGTTGCAACTAGGGATGGTTTTGTTGATCAATGTAGCAAGTTGCGTCTGAAAATAGATCCATTTTGTGTCGATGTCTCACTACTCAGGTTCCATGTCAAAGTATTCTGTTGTTAATTGAGTTATGCCATGTTTAAGTTTGCCCCAGTTTGCTGATTTATATTGGAAGACTTTATGTGGTGGTTTCCTGTTGCGAACTGGGTTGAGGTTGATTCTGAAGGTTACAGCTTCACGATTACACATACCACCCCATGATAATTATGGATGGATTTGAGGTGAGTATTAGATCAAGAATATTGCAAGAATCAACTCGTTTGGGGTCACTGACCATGTTTCGAAGTTCAAATTCAGTCATTTTTTTTAGTTTATTATGCTTGCTGGCAATTCTATTGTCAGTGGTTTGTTGGTTGTCTCAGTTGATATCAGGAAGTCTCCTGCTATGACTACGTTAGGTGTTTTTTGTGATCTGTATAGGTTCATCACAGATTCATGGAGAGCTTCGAGAGATTGGAGATGGTCATTGGGAGGTCGGTAATAAGATGCAAAGAATACGGATTTGTTTTGTGCAAAGTGGATTTTTTTTCATACTATTTCACAATTTGAGTTAAGGTTTGGAAGTGGTTCTGCAACGATGTCATCACGAAAGGCTATAAGAATTTCACTGCCATTTCTGTACTTTCTGATGGCATTGTAATTTGGTGGTAAAAATGAGTACGTTGGATGGTCTTTTATCGATCAAAAGGTACAAAAAATCCACTTGCTTTACGTGTATACGGAAAATCCGGTAGGTGGCACAACTTTATCGGTAATTTCAGCCATGGGGATAGATCACAATTCATATTTGTTTTAAATTGGCTAAAGAATATTTTATTTGGCTAAAACAAAATGACTCTTTTTAGCAAAATTTGCCCAAGAGAATTTAGGTCTAGCGCTAACCCAGCCTTAGTACCCACTGCAATTGTATTTGCAATTCAAAATGTACCAAACACAACTACTATGACTGTGCCCTGTAAGTTACTGACGAAATCATAGTATCAGTTCAATGCATTATCGCCCATCGGCATCGTTACACACCCAGGTTGCTTTTCTTGGAACACACACACAAGCATGTAACTGAAAAACAAACATTACCACTAAAGCATCATATGTTAAAATAATTATATTTGACGTAATCAGAGGTTAGTAAAGTCGCTAACATTAATGTTTTCAGAGCAGTAGCTGCCTACAGCCTTACACGGCCACGGCTTTCACGTTCACATTGCTTGGCATTGAGTTGACACGAGTTTGCAAGGTGGTTGGCCCATTACAACATTTCTCTCTTCCTAGCGAGAACTGTTCTGAACGAGCATCATTAATACATTACCTATGTGCATTACTGATGAAACGTTGCAGCCCCTAAATACATTATTTCTGAGAGTTTGTGCCCCTCCTATCAACATGTGCCTCCCTAAAACGACTGACATTTTGATAAACTTTGTAAAAACGGCAAAATATCAAAGTGGTTACAACGAACTTTATCAGAAATTCCAATAGGCATCACTGTAAAAATGTAATTGTTGTTGCTTAGTTGATCGCCAGATGTAGACATCGTCTGTTGCGGTCCTTCGTCAACGTGGAGAAGCGACGCTCAAAGAAGATACTCGCGATGTCAGCTACCGACGTTGTTACTCTTGATCGGGGAAATGGCACTAGTTGTCGAATTCATAGTTTTGGTGCGAACACATCAGACACATTCCTTTAAATTGCATGCGCCTCGTTTTAAAGGGCAATACTACATTTCATAGAGTAGGATTTGGGCGTGTATGTAACTTAATTTAAGGCCAAGCCCAAGCCAAGGCGATAAGGAAATATGATTAATTTAAGGGGTGATCTCGGAAGTAAGACACTCTTGTAAATAGTTTAAATGCCGTTTGGTATTTTTAATAGCAGTTTTAATGTTCAACAAATTGCAGTCGCAGTAAGAAGGAATAAAGTGTAGTATTCAACATATCGTAAATGTGGAATAAGATAATATATTTCTTTGCAAAATGGAAATGTCTGTTTTTTGTTTTAGGAGCAACTGTGATATCATGGATGTGTAAAAATGAAGAACACATTTTTGTCAGGTCAGTTAAATATGATCAACAGTAATAAGTACACATTCAATAGCAATACTGCAACAGTATGGATTTATTGAATTAAATATAAAACGTGTTCATATTAATGAAACATTTTACTTGTTTATTATAATTTTTATGTTTAGCTCAAAAGCCATATTTGACAACAAGAAGGCAATCCGAGGAGGAATTCCCATAGTCTTCCGTAAGTGTTTTTTAACATTATATTTATTTGCAGTTGGTAATTTTGCAATTGTACCTGTTCAATTCAGACCATATAATTATTAATATGTGACACGTACATGTGCAGACACTTTTTAAAACTTGCTTGTTTAGAAAAACATAACTTTAAAGTACCTTAAAATGTGAGGTGTGTCCTCTTTGGAAAATATGCTTTAAATAGTGCTTCACTGTGTAGGGAAATTGCAAGTGTGTAGAAATATAATAAAACATGGATGTATAATTGTGTATATATAGTAATATGTTTGTAAAAAAATTGTATAATTGCTTTATTTTCCTGTTGTTGAAACCTGTTTCTTATTGACTATTTAACACCAGCCAACTTCGGTCCGTGGGACTGTGGGCCACAACATGGGTTTGCACGAATCAGAACGTGGCAGCTGAGTCAACCACCCTCTAAGGTTATTTTGAAAAGCAAGACACACTTAGAAACAACAATTAAGCATTTGCAAGGCTACTCCTTGGCTGGGTTCCATCATTAACCTATGTCACCTGTAATAATGATTACCGGGTAGCCAATATTTTATTACGTTCATTATCTATTTTATATGTTAGTAAAGCTTGTGGATTATAACAATAATACTATTATAATATAACCAGGCAAGTAATCTCAAATGGCTGAAAACAAATATCTGCCTATGTAAGTTGCTGTGTATTTTAAGTCGTACCTTAAACTGTGAGGTTATTTAGACATTACAAACTGATCTGCATGTACATTTTCCTTTCAGTAAATAATGTAAAAATGCCTCATTTGAATTATCACATGATCTGTGTTCTAATCTAAGGGAATCCCTCAGCCCCTCAACTGTGTCAAGGTTACCCCTAGGCCCTCGACCCGCCAGGTATAACATATTTTATGGATGATCATTTATTACAAAACGCCATCTTGTATTTGAAGCAGATTTGTTGGTCTGTGAAATGTGTAATTTTGTATAATTGACAGGACAGCTCAGGGAATGACATGGCCACATTCACCCTCGAGGATAATGAAGAAACACGGAAGATGTGGAATTACAGGTAAATCAATAGTTTAAATTGAATATTATTATTATTAAACATGTCTGAATGTGTGATTTGTATATTTGCAGTTTTGCTAGTGTAAAATTGCATTCATAATCACTGTTCATTTTATTTTTAACGAACTATTTCAATAAAAACAAACATAACTTTGGCAAATACATTATTGTATTTTTGTTTGGAATATGGAATTGGAATTGGGACAATTTATTCGACAATAAACAAACAAAATATGATAGGTATACTGATGATATAAATATGTGATATATGTAATACAATGTACTGCTATTGGTTTGGGTGGAAATATAATGTTAACTTTCTTATACCGGATATTGTCTAATAATGTCACCTTGCATCACAGATTCAAACTTACGTACAAGGTGACATTATTAGAAAAGGCACTCGTAATGGAATTTGGTGTAGAAAACACAGGTAAGAAATTCTTACATTTTTTAGACAAATTACACCAATAATATGTTGAGATATTAAAAGGGGTCGAATACATTTTTAAATCTTTAAATGCAAATATTTCAAATTTTTTCAAATATCGGTACATTACAATTCATAAAGAAATACTTAGTGTTTGTGTGCTAAATAACCTTGGTCTGCATTCTGAACACTTCAGGTGCAACATGCATGGCCACTTAGTAGCCATCTTTAAAAATATTGTTTTCTCTTCTGTAGATCTTTGGAAATGCAACGGTGTAATGACTAGTGATAGCACCTGGTGGCTGATAATTAGGGTTAACGTAGATTCTGCTTCTTGGTTGTCTGTACAGGAACAGAGGAGTTGGCATTCACATGTCTACTACACACCTACTTCCGAGTGCCTGATATAAGAACAGTTACAGTCTCCTCACTGAAAGGGGTCACGTACATTGACAAGGTATGCTACTAATAAGTTCTGTAAATATATCACCTGAAATGCCAATATTCAAAAACAGCACTCAGGAAAGTTCTGGGAATGTTCCTCTTCTGTTAAGATTATTCTGGGCTAAACTCGTTAGCAGGTGTTTCATTTGGTACAATGCACTGCGTCACAGAAATGTGTGTTTTGTATTTATAATTGTTTTATTTTCTAGACCCTTTCTCCCAACTACGAATACGATTGCAGGCAGTGTTGTGTTGTGTTGTGTTGTGTTGTGTTGTCTTGTCTTGTCTTGTGTTGTCTTGTCTTGTCTTGTGTTGTCTTGTGTTGTCTTGTGTTGTCTTGTGTTGTGTTGTGATGGCTGAATGTAAATGGTGGGGATATTTTCATGGGTTGATGTCATTCAAAGTTTCTTGTAGTGGCAGGAAGATGGGTCTAAAGTTGAATTACTGGTTTTATGTAATGTTGTACATTGTTTTTTATACCCATTTATACATAATAACATACACATTTATATATTCAATGCAATATAATTGTATCTGCAAAATACCACATACATACATAGATGCATATACACTGAGACTGTTTTATTGTGATGTGTGTGCATGCACGTGCTTGTGTGTGGTGTGCGTGCGTGCACATGTGTATGTGTAACTGTTGCACAGTCTGAATGCCGGTATGGTTTGTTTTGTCTTCCTTGACAGTCTGGCATAATTGTATGAGTAGTTTGTTGGCAATGGTGCTAATTGTATGAGTAGTTTGTTGGCAATGGTGCTAATTGTATGAGTAGTTTGTTGGCAATGGTGCTAATTGTATGAGTAGTTTGTTGGCAATGGTGCTAATTGTATGAGTAGTTTGTTGGCAATGGTGCTAATTGTATGAGTAGTTTGTTGGCAATGGTGCTAATTGTATGACAATTGCAGGAAAATATTTGCTCTTTCTCCAATTGCAAGTTGATAATGTTTAATTTGATACATTTTCTTCTGTTCAGTGTGGTTGGAATGACAGGATTTACTAGATATTCTACAATGTTTGGTATAACAATTTTTAAATTTACAGAACACTTACACTATGTCAATTCGACAGGAATTAGGTTCAGACAAAACTGCCCGTTAAAGGGGATGTACAGTGAGTTATATTGTCCATCTGACCAGGTGTTTATGGACATTCCAACACCCAATTTATTAGTATTTTGTTAGATAAAAATAGTTTCCCTATTACTGGTACAAAGTGAGTTAATATGATATTTTTGAAAATATGTGATTTGGTCTTGAACTAAAGTATGGTAGTTTCACAAGATAATACAGACAGCTTTACTTAAACGCATCTTTATATTTCCACTTTTTTCAAGTACAGACAGGACAGGGTGAGAGCGAGGCTGGTGGTGCGAACAGGAAAATTTTAAATTATCCTCTATTAACCTTATTATTTTACTTGTTTTTAATTTGATTTATATTACGGTAAGGTGATCAATAAGTGCTATTAGTTGGCGTCCTGTGACCAACACAAATACTAAAAAACACCCATTTCTTTCTAAAACGAACATTATTTATCAAGACACTATTATCGCCCAGTAAACAACTGGTAACCGAGGCTTGTTTCCTAGTTTCCTAGTTGTTTCCAGCACTCGGCAACGTTCTATTAACTGACTAGTCTGTATATATTGTGGTTACAATGTTATGATCTTATGAGGTCTCATTCAACTAGCCAGCCTTTTTCAGAACATTATCGCCAAGCCGACCTTTTTATGCTGGCACTGAGGGTGGTCACTGCCAGTGTGCTTGTCGTCCTCAGTGGTTCTTTTATGTCCCAAATTGAGACGGGACCGACATTAACGTGATCTCCGATTCACGAGGGATACACAGTCCCCAATGTTGAGAGCCAGGTTTTTACACCAAATATACCATACCTGCCCGGTCCTGGTATTGAACTCGGGGCGCCGGCCTGTCAGGCGGATGTGCTAACCACTACACTATCGCGTGCCCCCACTACACTATCGCGCGCCCCCGCACCTATGATCCGTTAATCTACATGCAAATCGGTTAAAATACACTGAGACTGGTACATAAACATAGGAATTAGTTATACTCCTGTCTTAGTATAAGTTAACAATAAAAAGAATTAAAAAAATCCTGGCTTGGATCTGCCTAACATGGCCTCGTAAATGGTGCTGCTCTTTGTGTGCCCAGTGTAGGCCCTGGGACGAAGAATCTACATTTCCATTTCAAATCTTTCTTCTACACTATCTAATATTTTGCTTGTGTCCTTTAACACACAGCAGTACCATCCATACTATAGCACTTCCTGACTAACAGAAATACTAGGTTTTACATTTACAGGATGTTTTACCTGAGTTGTTTTTCTCATGGTTGTATTTGTAGAGGTTAAAAATAGTACAAATGACTGTTATGCAACTTCACATGAAATTTCTGTAAACATATCAGGATCGATTTCTCTCATCAAGGCATTAACCGTCAACTTGCAGCACAAACCAAGGATGTCCAGAGCAAACCCCCAACAATTCCCATCATACTTTATGTTATATCTTCTTATACTGGCAAACGATATTGAATTAAATCCCGGCCCCAGAGCACCCAAGTACCCTTGTGATGTTTGCCAAAAAACAGTAACATGGAAACAGAAAGCAATTTGTTGTGACTCCTGCAATACTTGGTTCCACATGCAATGTGAAAATGTCAGAGATACAATATATGAAACGATGCAAAACACCAACACATCATGGAATTGCCTAAAATGTGGAATGCCTAATTTCAGTAGTATCCTTTTTAATTATGACGACATTGAACTTTCTGAAAATATATATCAACACATCTTTCAATCAAATGATGACTCCATTCAACTCCCTACAACACCAGCAGGGTTAGGACGTCCACTACATACATCATCTCCTTCAAATCAAAGGAAACAGCACAATTACCGTCATACTCCTAACACTAAAAAACCATTGAGAATCATCAACCTAAATTGTCAATCACTAAATAACAAGAAGGCAGAATTTCTTTCACTCATTGATACCTCCAAACCAGTCATAATTATTGGCACTGAATCCTGGCTTAGCAATAGCATATTAGATTCTGAATATTTCCCAGATAAATTCAATGTATATAGAAAGGACAGAACAGAAGAACAGAGAGGAGGGGTATTCATTGCAATACATTCTGACCTGCTTAGTGAAGAGGAATTTGAATTAGAGACAGACTGCGAAATCATTTGGGCTAAGATTAGCATAGCTGGTTGTAAATTACTTCATATATGTGCCTACTACAGACCTGACGTAAATGACGAACACAGCATAGAACAATTTGAAATATCTCTAGGCAGAGTAAATCAAAAGCAACACTTATTAATTGCAGGAGATTTTAATTTTCCTGGATGGGACTGGCAGAGTGGAATGTTAAAACCAAACTGCCAAAACGTACTACTTCATGATCAATTTCGAAACATTCTAGATGACCTTGGTTTTATCCAGATTATAGACAAGCCAACAAGGGGAGAAAACACTCTAGACTTAATGATCACAAATAACCCTACCAACGTCAGCCGAACAGAGATATTACCAGGAATCTCAGATCATGACTGTTGTTACACAGAGCTAGACATAAACCCAATGAAACACAAACAGAAACCTAGAAATATTCCCCTTTTCAATAAGGCAGACTGGGACAAATTTAGAAAATATATGAAAGATGTAAGCAAACATCTTCAAAATTGCTATAAAGAAAACAGTGCAAACAAGTTGTGGTGTATGTTTCTGGATAGCATTGTCAAAGGTACTGGGTTGTACATAGGCCTACCATCCAGAATGGCTAGACATAGAGACGGATACCCTTAGATTACACCAACACTAAAGAAACTTATGCAAAAAAGGGACAGAATGTACAAATGTCACAAGCACACTCTAAAATACAAACATCTAAAACAAACTATACAGCAACAACTGAGAACTGCCTACTGGAACTATGTAAATGAAATTGTCACCTCTACTGAAGATAGTCAACAAAAACAAGGTTATGCTAAGAGATTCTGGACTTACATGAAACACTGCCGTACAAACCACACAGGGGTATCGCCTCTCAAACAAAATGGAATCCTACACTCAAACCCTAAAGCCAAAGCAGAGATACTAAATCAGCAGTTTCACTCAGTCTTTACAGATGACCCATCTCCCCAAGTAACCAAACTACCCAATCCAACACTACCAGAAATGCCAGAAATAAAAATTACAGAAGCTGGTGTACTAAAGCTCCTACAAAATCTTAAACCTTATAAAGCACAAGGACCAGACAACATCAACCCAAGAATTCTAAAAGAATTGGCTGTTGAAATTGCGCCATCGCTAACTTTAATCTTTCAGAAGTCATATGCTACAGGAGAAGTCCCCACAGACTGGCTAAAAGCAAATGTCTCACCTATTTTCAAGAATGATCAAAAATACATAGCTTCAAATTATAGGCCCATTTCCCTGACATGCATAGCATCAAAACTAATGGAACATATCTTGGTTAGTAGTATAATGAAACATGCACATTCACACAACATTCTTTATCATCTTCAACATGGCTTTCGCTCCCAAGTATCTTGCGAAACACAGCTTATTCAGTTCATACATGACTTAGTTACCCATATGCAGTCTGGCACGCAAACGGATGTCATAGTGATGGATTTCTCTAAAGCATTTGATAAAGTCAGCCATAAAAACTGATTTACAAACTCCATCACTATGGCATCCAAGGCAAAACAAATTCCTGGATTCGATCATTTTTAACAGACAGAACTGAAAGAGTCATAATAGAGAGTACCCATAACATCAGGAGTACCACAAGGCTCTGTACTTGGCCCTTGTCTATTCCTCTTTTACATAAATGACATCCCAGGCAATATTACTTCTACAGTTAGACTGTTTGCTGATGACACCATAATGTATGTAGCCCTTAAGCCTAAGACAAATACAGCTGTGCTCCAGGAAGATCTTCACAAACTTGGAAAATGGGCCATAACCTGGAACATGGAATTCAATCTTCAAAAATGCCATGTCATACCCGTAACAAGAAACAAAACTGTCATTAACAATCAATACATGCTTCATGGTCAAACACTAGAAACTGTTTCACAGGTAAAATATCTTGGTATAACCATAACCTCAGGTCTCCGGTGGAATGCCCACATAAATAACATTTGTCTAAAAGCAAATAGATCACTAGGCTACCTCCGCAGAAATCTCAAAGTTCCGTCAATTCAAATAAAAACTCAGGCCTACTTCACCTTTGTCAGACCTATCGTGGAGAACAGCTGTACTGTCTGGGACCCCTATACCCTTGCACAAATAAACAAACCAGAAATTATTCAATGCCGTGTAGCCCGATATGTCTTATATCGCCACCACAATACCTCCAGTGTAACAGACATGCTCCAGACATTAGGATGGAGATCCTATCAGACAGAAGAAGCGATGCAAAACTATGTATGATGTACAAGATAGCAAATGGCCTAGTGGGTATACCAGCAAACCAATACCTTATTCCTGTAAATATAGTCACTAGAAAACAACATTCCTTATCTTACCTTATCCCTCACTCCGGATGCAACTACCACTTGTATGCTTTTTTCCCCAGTACCATTCGACTTTGGAATTCCCTCCCTCAATATATTGTAAATCAAAACAGCCTGGATGCGTTTAAAAGCAACATCCAGACTTTGCACTACCCCATGTTTTAGACGTTAACAAGTTCTTCTGCACGTATTTATGTTTATTTACACGATAATTTGTGTTCTTATATATTGCACTCTAAAAACAAACAAAAAATGTCCTGTTTGCCTGCCATGCCACGGCACTGCCTGTATCCTCAGCATGTTGAGGCTAGGCGTGTATTGGAAGAAGACAGTAAATCTTCACATTTCAAGGAGAATTCATGTTTTCACCGGATGATTTATTGGTTTATTAATTTCCCGTTTTAGACATATTTTAATGGTAAATATATTACACCAATAATTATTAAAGTATGACACATCATTACTTTATATATACTTTAAGTTAATTTGGACATTTCTGTTGAAACACGCCAACTAGCCATGAAACAATGAGCATTGTACTTTGACTGAGCATGTCGCAACGGGTGATTAATTTTGTTTAACTGCCACAGCTTAGTCGACTTGTATATCATAGTCGACAGGCAGTTATTAAGGATTGCAGCACGTGGAATACATCAGATACCTGGCACTGTGCTCTCTAAATATCACTTCATTTATTGACGCCATATTATTTGTCAATCAGTGATGTGATTCTTCTGCCATTAAATGTAGCATTCTCTGTGTTAAGTTTTATTATTTTCCACCTGTCTTGTTTCAAATCTTCCATTTTCTGATAAACTGATTACCAGCTGAATATCATACGCAACTTATGATTTGGATTAACTGGAATTTGATACTTAGATTGATTCCTTTGGTTTTTGGGATTGACAGCAACGACGTGCACTATGGCCTTATAGTCCCAGGACAAATTGTGGATTGCAAACGTTATCGTCAACAGTGTTTCATTGGTGAACATGCGTCTGGAGCAAATTTCCGTTATGTCTGGTGCCAGGAAAAGTCAAGCAATTCTCATTTGTTTGACTAAGTGTAAAATTTGAGATGTAACACTTCTGGCTTAGTCTTTGTGTGTTGTTGTGGGGCTCAATAACAACTTTGGCTGCAGGTAACGTCCATGAAAGCAAATTTATAACCGAATCAAATGTAATGAGGTGGTCTTCTTGCAGGGGATTCTATTGGCTGTGAGCGTGTGCTGCTTAGCATGCAGACAATTAAATACAGGGTTATAATGGTGTTACAGTATGACTTCAGTTAATGTGTGTATAATGTGATTCACATCTGGGTGATTAGATCAACTTTACGCCACACACCGTGTTGTTGTTGCGGGAATAAATAAATAATTGTTCACGTCAGCTCATAACATTGGATAAGATAAACATGTTCTTACAGTCTGTAAGTGTTAATGTTCGGAGAAATTGATAACATGTGAATTAATTACAATCTTATTTGTTATCTCTGCCAGGATAATAGCCATGTGATTATCTGTGTACCCGGTACTTGCTAATCAGTAATGCTGGTTGATGCTATTAATTGTATTAATTATGATTAATGTGACTTTGTATATGCATAATGTTACTAACAAGATTTAGTAGTTATACACATGTGAACATGCATGCATGTATTTGTGTGTGTGCGTGTGCATGCATGTGTGTTTGTGTGCGTGCATGCGTATGTGTGTGTAAGGCTATATGTAGAGATATTAATAATACCATTATAAAGTTACAACTAAAGATACAATTTTAGCAATATGTAGTGAAGTGATTTGAAGATTTTCATTTGATACAGAACATAATTGATGTGTTTGGTTTAGACATTTGTAAAATGTGAAACAAGAAAATTAATGCTTGTAGATTATAAGGATTGTTTGTACGATGTCTCTTTCACAGGTGAAGAGTGAAGCCAAAGAAATCGAGCAGAGAGATCTAGTGACAATTCAAGAAAATGTGGACAGGTCTGTCAAAAACAAAACTTCAAGTTTTTTTACCTCGCAACGGAGCGTTCAGCTGTAACAAATAATAGCTCATTGAGAGTTAATTTGTAAGCAAGCAATGAAATGCAAATTGTCATACATAAGCTACAGAAATAAAAACAGGCACTTACAAACATGATGTAAAAATGTTCATGTCACTTTCATTGAAACCAAAACTCAAACGTCAGATAAAAATTTATTCCAACATGATTTGAAAATAGTGATTTGGGAAAATATTAATCGAAAACCCAAAATAAAACGTTTATGTGTATATGCACAAAGTGTGTGTGTGTTTTATGCATGTCTGTGTGCGTGCGTGTGTACAAACATGCACACAGTGCACATACATCTAAATAATATATAAAGGTGTTGCTTGATATAATGGAAATATAAATTTGAAGTTGCCGTGTTTCCTTCCATATGTAGAATCTACATAGACACGCCTACAGAACAGGTCATAGGGAACTCAGCTGGGGGCAGAACAATCCTTCTCCAGAAGACCAACCTTCCGGATACAGGTGGGGGTAGTAACGTAGTTATACATGCCAATAGTTAGCATAAAGATGCACGTAATACAATTATCTGAGACTGCTGCTTTAACCCTTTCTACTAGCGAACTGTTGAAGGCGCATGCACCTGGCGAGCTGGTGTTATTAGCATGCAGCAGCTAAGTGATAGAGATGCGGGTCATTACTACTACTGCTGCTACTCAGGCCCTTAGCCAGGGGGGTTCATGTGAATCCCCTTTTGGTGAACCCCCTTTCTCCAAAATGTGACCCCCCCTCAAAATTGCATCTTTAAAATGTGAACCACTAATTGTATTCCATGTGATTTAACAATTATGAACACATAAATTAATATATATATCATAATAATTCATCACAAGCTGCAAACCCGGTAAACAAACTCATCTGGCTTAACACAAATCATAATTTTGTTCAACTATTGAGCTGGAGCGTGAATTTCGATGAACAACTGTATTTAACCAATACAAAATAAAGTTTAGCTTCACCTATTTTAAAATGCGCGTGCTGATGAGAAATCGTGTAATTGTGTGGCTGCATGATTACGGAAATATTGTGGTCGCTAGTTGCATGTTTGTAGATCTCAGAAAGGGGAGCCTTATCGCTGATGAGGAGGCAAGAATGTGTGAAGGGCCTTTGTTATCAATAATTATGTCCATTTTGTGTTCCGTATAGTTGTAAAATACAGTTTGTGTTTCCTGGAGTCAGTGCAGTGTACAGGATATGGTACTTGACTGTTTGACACCTAGAATTTAATTCAAATTCCACAAGAGGACAATAATTGTTCTAATCTTCTATTTACTAGGCATGTTTTATAAAGGTTTGTTAATTTACTAACATAATTATGTTTATGATAAATTATGGAACTTTTGCACATCAGATCAGATAAATATAATGTATTAATTGAGTGAAAAGCGGATTGAAAATGTCACACTAACTGTTGATTCTAAAAAATAACTTGAACACACCCACACTCCTCGGTGCCTCGTTTATTATATTAATATGAACATATTCAAAACAATTGCACACACAGCGAAGGGTTTCAAGTAAATAATTCAGTTATATTAACAATATACTATCACTGCGTGCTGGCTTTTATGAATACAGTTGGGTGTAAATTAGGCTCAATCAGGCAACTAAATGTGACCAATCTCCACAGACCATATGTGAGTCCCACTCTGTCTGAAAACGCACCCCCAAACGACCTCGTTATGGGTCTGCTGGGGATGCTAATGTGGTGTTTGTGTACATATAAGATGAAAGAATATAAGACGAAACCACATGGTCCACCAATCTCACACCCACTTCATTGTTCTTCCAGTTAGAAATGTAACCTGCATTATGAGCCCCCATGTGAACATGTCGGGCCCTATGCATTGTGAAAAATATAACCCCACATAAACTTGTGATGCCCCCTGGAGTCTGAATTGTTAAAATGTGAACCTCCCATTGTGAAAAGCTAGCTACGGGCCTGCTACTGCTATATGTACGACGACAATGACACCTGTCATTGTATTTAATTTAAATGTAAACATGCAGTGTCCCACAAACAGCACCGTTCATGTCTGTAAAGTAAAGTAGGGCCATTGTAACAACAAATATGTAATCTATAAAGGCATATTGTGTAGCACCGTTGTCTGTAATCTATCTGAATTATCGACATGAATCAGTGTCAGTTGTGCATACAAACATCAAATGAAATCGTGTTCTGCATCACTCCCTTGCAAGTAAGATCATGGTTTACTGTTCATAACTGGACAGTTCCTGTTTCTTTGTACGTATAAAGATTACTGACATACATGAAACAGTTATAATATTTTTCATATTTAATCTGTGTCAGAGGTGACTTTTGTCCGCTGTCTTGTATGGCTTTAGACTGCTTTAATTGATTCGTTTCTAAACAATAACGCGCCCCAAACAAAATATATGAACTCTACTTCCCTATACAGTACCTGTTACAACGATGCGATACTTTACAATTATTTTAATATTGTGATTCATGAATTTGAATATAAAACGTGGGTTGTTAAGATATTACAACATATATTTATAGCATAAATTATATTATACAAGATATAATGACAAAATCAGTTTTGGTTACCCTTCATGAAAGTGTAAACGATTGAGACTCTTGTTTTGTCCATTGTCCCCAGTTGTGTGGAACCCGTGGCAAGAGAAGGCCGCAGCCATGGGAGACCTCGGCAACGATGACTACCTGACTATGGTGTGCGTGGAGGCAGGAGCCGTTGCATCTCCGCAAACACTTCCACCTAGCCAAAGTTTCCAAGCCGGCCAAACCTTCGTACTGGCCGCTTAGACACGTCAATGCTCAAGATTTTATGATGCGCTTGTAGTTGAACGTTAAAGATGACTTCCAAATGGGACCTACTTATTGTAATTAATTTAAGTGAGCCGGGTTTTACAGGACGCTGTTAACGTAGAGTGTGTTTGTTGTGAAGTAATTGGTTTATATTTACAGTGGTGGCAGATGTTTTTGTTTTGGTAGATTAAGCTGATTCCAAGACGAATTCAGTTGTTCTTGAAAGTATTCAGCCATGACACAACAGTGTAAATTGTGTACATGCATTATGTATATTGTTTGGTATTTGTTTACATCAAAGTAAACTGAACCAGTTGGGGCTTAAAGAGGAAATTGCCTAGATTCCCTCTCGAGAGACCAACGTGCAAACGGTTGTAGGAAAGAAACATTAACAGACAATTGTAACCGAAAAACAAGTAACAGTCAAAAAGTTACATATTATTTTAATTATTATTACAGTTACATTATAAAAGTAGTTTTGTTGCCACATTGTGTGTTTTATTTGTTACGTTACAATTAGACTATATTCACTGATCAATATATGAACATTCGGATTTATAAAAAAAATATAATGTACATTTGAAAAGCAAACAGCTGCCAGTATTGGTGAATGAATGACATATTTAATAGTGACATTCATAAAGACATTGTGAACCATGATGGAAATCAGAAAATTGCTGAGAAAGAATAACACGATTTATAAAGATTTAACAAATCAGTAAATAATAATTATGATTATATTTGTAACTAATGTGTTACTTTCTTTCCGTTACATTTTTGTCCTTTTACTTTTATCTTTTCAAAGTATGTTACTTTTTATCCATTACTTTTCCTGTCACTTCCTTTCCTGTCACTTCCTTTCCAGTTACCTTTCGAACAGTATGATACTTTATAAGCGTTTATCGCGCGGTTTGAACGAAATCTATAGCGAGTTGGGTTACCTGTCAGACTATATTACTTGTATTTTCTAGGAGGAAACGGCTCTAAGGGATATAATATAGCGAACCAGCGTTCTGTTCCACCACCACCACCACCACCACCCCAGCTGGTTCTAAGAAGTCGGAACCATTGCTACACTTGATTGACAACATAACTGGTTTGTTTGGTCATAGCGACGAATCGTATTTCTTTGAGCCGCGGTAATGCAGCGCAACGTATATTGCTCGATATCACGAATGCTGATCGATTTATGATAGTGTTTGGATTGGTTTACAATTGCAATTTCGATGGTGATACACTAAGTATGTTATTGACACGATACATTAGGCCGTTACATACTGTGCTTATAGCCATACATTCGTATGGTCGTTATATACCCGTAGTTAATAACGGCTTGACGGGATTGTAGGATTGTCCGTCTACCATCCGCAGATGAGAATGCCAAAACAAAATATTGTAGGTCTGGGTTTTACCCATTTTGGGAGTTTTGGTAATAGATATTTGTTATATTATTATACGTAATATGTTTGTTTCTCTTTTTGAGTGTGTGTCTTAATTCGCCAATGGATCGACCAGCGGACACCTGTATTAATTTGTTCTGTGTGTTACTGATATCTGCATGCCGCTATTAAATGCGGGTATATTCGCAAATAGTATCTGGTCAATTCATATTCATCTGATAAGCATTTGGGCTGAATTTCTAAAGTGTAGCATACACGTTCTGGCGTTTCGTAGTTGCTTTTTCAGTCGGCAAACCAAATGTGAATATAATCATTACGTGTATGTTCACCGAGAGTTGTCAACTGATTTTGCCAGTCTCCGACCTGATAGCGCTAGATATTCATGTTCAAAATTTTCGCTGTCGCACCGCCGTATCTTCAGCCCTTCTTCGTGTACTACTCTACTCGGTACCCCCCCCCCTATTCCCGGTGTATCTGTGTTATGTTCATGCAGCCCTTTCTCTGTTTGTACTGAATTTACGCCAACTATTGGGTAGGTTGGTATTGGGCAATCAAATTTATTAACACAGGGATTGCCACTGTGCACATATAGTATATACAATAGTCAACATCTTGTTCACAGCCAGGTACATCCAAATTACAGATTGATGGACTACACATGTTATGTACGACAAATTTTTGTACATATATAATAATCATACTTCTTCAATTTTGCTAGTAATTTACCCAAAAAACCCGTGGTTGCTGTTATATTAAATTACAGCATATCGACTGTCATATGTTTACAGTATATAAAACGCAAGGGAAAAAGATACCCGATGTGCAGACTGCACACCTTTCTATAGTACTAGCTACAGTAATTCCAGCTTGATATATACAAAAATGGGGGGTAAAAAAAACCTGGCCTCCCATGTTCGCATGTGGGTGCTGTGCCCCTACGCCATATTGGATAAGTATCACATTTCCGCTTCCTGTATTATTGCGTTGGTTAATTCCATACCTTGTTCCTGTTGTACGCTCTCTTGCCTCGACTTCCGTTTTGAGATGAGTTTGTTCAATAAATGTTCTCGTCGTTATCGAGTCTTTCCCTTCTATACTGGCGTGGTGGCAGCGTTTTCACTACTGAAGTGGATAGATACTCGTATAGCCAAACAAACGGCACGACAAATGCTTACTTTCTGTACGCAGTAATTAACATTGAACATTGCCGGCATTTGCATACACGATTAAGCTACACGTCAAACGCGACAATGGCTCAGTCACAGAGAGCTCCAAAACAGTGGTCTCTTTCAAAACACGAAACACTGACGTCATATGAGAGCTGGCGCCAAAACCTCCAATATACTCTATCATTGGACGCGAATTTCGCACCATTCCTACTCGACCAGGTAACATGGGGAAAGAAAATTAACACTTCTCCATTCAGAGGCTTACTTGACGATACCGAAGACACACCAGGCTTGGTTAGGCGAACGGCGCAACAAAAAGTCGCGCACTTAGAATTAATGCTTGGGCAGATTGCCAACTTCTGTCCGATCATATCGCGAAATACCATCGTCAAAAACTCGACATCCATCAACTCCATATGGCAGGCAATCAGACTTCACTTCGGGTTTCAGACAAGCGGCGCTCACTTCATAGATTTCGCCGACATAAAACTTGAATCAGACGAAAACCACGAGGACCTATTCCAACGCCTCCTGGCGTTCGTTGATGATAGTCTGCTGACAGTGGGTGGCGGTATATCACACCACAACGAGTTCCCGACCGTAGATGAGGACTTATCACCGTCGCTAGAGAACATGATTGTATTGAGCTGGCTTAGACTTATCCATCAGGAGCTACCTAGACTCGTAAAACAGCGCTACGGAACCGAATTGCGGAGCCGCACGCTAGCCAGTCTCAAACCAGAGATCTCTCAGGCCCTGGGGTCCCTAATGGACGAGATCCATTCTATGTCAGAGACAAAAATCCTGAGACGGTCAACCTACTACCAACCACGCACACGCTCTGGGCCCGCTCGCCCACAAAGCTACCAACGAACCCAACGAGCAAAACAATGCCCACTCTGTAAGCAGGCTGGTAGACCGATAGTAGACCACTATCTAAGCGCTTGCAAGTACTTGCCCGAGCAAGACAGACTGTTCATGACTAAGGCACGCAACGTGACAGGACTAAACTGCGGAGACGAGGAACCACCGGTGAATGACGGCTACGTCAATGACGTACAAAAAGTGTCGGCGACTTGTCGCGTAAATACGAAACAGTCTCCATTCTTCAAGGCGTTCCATCGTCACCACCCAATACGTCTTACCCTCGACACTGGGGCCGAAACCAACATGATTAGAGAGACGGTGGCCAGGTCAATTGGTGCAAAAAGCTCCCAGCTCGCAAGACAAGCTGATGGTGTAACCCCACTCAATGTAGTCGGAGAAACAAGGCTCGTGTTATCGCGGGATAATCTTGACCTACACCTCGATGCCCTTGTCGTTAAAGACTTGGATGTCAATGTACTTGCGGGAACACCATTCATGACAACCAATGACATATCCGTTCGTCCCGCCAAAAATCAGATCAGCATTGACGAAACTGTGATAAACTATGGGATGGAGAACGTCAACCGTTCCCAATATCACACGATTCGCAGAGCGCAGGCCTACGTGTTGCGTGCGCCACCCGCGTCCACTACTGTTTGGCCAGGCGACTACATAGAACTGTCTATTCCATCAGCACTCGACGATCTTGTAGTGGCGATCGAACCTCGTAACGATCATAAGTCAACATTGCACTACCAAGATTGGCCCAACCTGCCATTGTCGAGGCAGTCGGGGACAAAATCCGTTTACTAAACACGTGTTCACATCCCTTGAAAATAGGACGCAACGAGCACTTTTGCCAAGTGCGTGGTATCACCGCATGTGACACCAACTACGTGGAAGACATCGTAATCAAAGACACAAGCACACACGCAGCAGACGTGCAATTTCCAGACACTCGAACTAGACAGTGGCAACCTCTTGTCTGACGACTTGCGCAACCAGTTCCGCAATCTGCATCAACAATTTGACACCGTGTTCAACTCGAAAATCGTAGGATACAACGGGCATGCGGGCCCATTCACAGCAACTGTAAACATGGGACCAGTCCAACCCCCGCAGCGAAAGGGGAGATGTCCGCAATACGCTCGCGACAAACTCGTCGAACTTCAGGAAAAGTTTGATGATTTGGAGGCGGCCGATGTATTCCGTCGTCCAGAAGATATCGGGGTGGTGGTCGAATACTTTAACCCATCATTTCTCGTACGCAAAGCTAATGGAGGATCACGACTCGTCGCTGCCTTCACGGAAGTAGGACGTTACAGCAAGCCGCAGCCTTCTCTCATGCCAGACGTGGATTCGACACTAAGATCCATAGCTTGCTGGAAGTACATCGTTGTATCAGACTTGACGAATGCATTCTATCAGATCCCTCTATCGAAGGACTCACTCAAATACTGCGGAGTTGCGACACCCTTTCGTGGAATTCTCGTGTACACACGATGTGCCATGGGCATTGGAAGAACTCATGTGCCGAGTCTTTGGTGATCTGTTACAAGAGGGCGTCGTCGCCAAGTTGGCTGACGATTTGTACTGCGGGGGCAACTCGCCACAAGAACTACTAGACAACTGTCCTTGATGCCCTTGCTCGATGCGACTTACGACTTTCAGCAAAGAAGACCAGGGTTTGCCCTAAATCAACGACCATCCTAGGCTGGGTGTGGTCAGAAGGTACACTACATGCCAGTCCTCACCGCATCGCTACTCTGGCATCGTGCACACCGCCACAAACCGTTCTGGGACTTCGTTCCATCGTTGGAGCATATAAAGTGTTAGGACGAGTCATCTCTCAGTGTTCCAAAGTACTTGCACCCCTCGAGTCGTACATTGCGGGCATGAAATCACAGGAGACATTGACATGGACTGATGACATCCGCGAGGCGTTCCGTGTAGCCCAAAACACACTCTCCACCAACAGATCGATCACATTACCGCGGCCCAGTGACCAACTATGGATCGTTACCGACGGTTCGGTTACCAAACGTGGCATCGGATCCACACTATACGTTTCGCGAAATGGACAGACCCGTCTTGCCGGGTTTTTCAGCGCCAAACTAAAGAAACACCAAGTTACATGGCTACCCTGCGAAATCGAAGCGTTAGGCATTGCTGCAGCAGTCAAACACTTCAGTCCGTACATCATACAATCAAAGTCGAAGCCGTGTCTACTCACCGACAGCAAACCGTGTGTGCAGGCCATTGACAAACTATGCCGTGGCGAATTTTCATCTAGCCCTCGCGTGACATCGTTTCTGTCAGTTGTCGCCCGATACCAAGTCACAGTGCGCCACCTGGCGGGTTCACCAAACATACCATCCGACTTCGCAAGCAGAAACGCACCGGAATGCCATGAACCACATTGCCAGATATTTTCTTTCATATCGCAAATCGAACAATCTGTCGTTATGAGTGTTGCTGTGGAAGATCCGGCTCCACTCGCCTTCCGTTCACGAGCAGGTCCGCATGGCTTTCTACACAATCAGAGTGCTCTGACCTACGGCGCGTCAGAGCTCACCTAAAACAAGGCATGCGTCCATCCAAAAAAGTAACCAACGCCAAGGACGTAAAACGTTACTTATCTACTACAACGTTGGCTCGCGACTGCGTCATCGTTGTCAAGTGCGACATACCATTCGCGCCAACCAAAGAACTTATCGTAGTTCCACGACAAGTGTTAGATGGCTTACTAACAGCGATCCACCTAAAGCTGAGCCACCCATCAAAACACCAACTCAAACTCGTAGTTCGTCGCAACTTCTTCGCATTGGACATCGACAACGCGATTGAGCGAGTGACCGACTCATGCCATACATGCACTTCATCATACAAGGTGCGACTATCCGAGTGCTATTTAGTACCCGGTCATGTGTCGACCACAATACCCACGCGCCATCGTGAGGATGGAGATGACACGGAAGACGTCCCGCCATACGAAGACGACACCCTGCCTGATGTCCAAGCGAATGCAACTCCACCCGAAATCCCATTAGTGATCGCAGCACCGCCCGAGGCTCAACTGACGATCACAGCGCCACCGGAGGCCCCTACAACCGCGCTACCGAAACCACCAACCACACCCAGTGACAACGTGAGGCCCACTCGGCCCATCCGCAGACGTAATAAACCTGCATATCTACAAGACTATGAGTTATAATACATGTGCCATGGACCTATTGACTCTACTGCATATTTTGTGTGACATATGCCCATATTGACTCTACTGCATATTTGTATGTCATATGGACTATCACGTTATAACCTTACAAGCTTATGTGCTATTATTAGATTAGTGAAGGAGAAAAGAAAGTGATCACGCCATATTGGATAAGTATCACATTTCCGCTTCATGTATTATTGCGTTGGTTAATTCCATACCTTGTTCCTGTTGTACGCTCTCTTGCCTCGACTTCTGTTTTGAGATAAGTCTGTTCAATAAATGTTCTCGTCGTTATCGAGTCTTTCCCTTCTATACTGGCGCTATGCCCCCTGGATCAGCCTATACTGTCTGTAATAGTCTCTACAGCCACGGTTTCACCCACCACCTCCCCCGAGGCCTCAGAATCAACACGGAGACGGTAGTCGCTCGCACAGGCTCTCACCAACTCCAATCGTATATTCCACATGTTTTCTTGTTTGAACCAAGGCGCTAGGGGGATGCTGAGCAAATAGCCCAAATAATTCCTGTCTCGAGGCTTGTGTAATTCCACTATGAGTCGCTTGATAAACTGACCACCGATTCGCGAATCAGTTAGTATGTACATGTTCAACATTCCGTCACCATTACTGTTGGCCGACGTTAGTTGATCGCCAAATATTCGTCGGCAACAATATGTTGCTAAAAATAGCAATAGGAAATCATTTCCAGCAGTAAATTGTTTAGAAGCCCCGGCAGTAAGGCGTCATATATTTATTGATGGGACACAGTGTAGTTGGATCCTATTTGTTGTCATCCATTTATGAGGAGCTGTGTATGCTAATTTGTTATCGAGTAGTGGAATCTGAGCAGTTGTCAAAATGTAATAGTTATATGGTGCAGAAGCGATCAAAGGGACGGTATGATTACATGTTGTGTGCGTTGCTATTGTCGGCTGCCAAACAATTGATGATCCATAGAGACCTATGAGCATTCCAACAGTATAGGTCTACCTACCGAGCTAAATAGAATCACTCAACCAAAAGAGGCCAACATAGAACGAGCTCGCACAAACACACACAATGTTAATCCGTAAATACGTTACCTTTAATGATAATTTAATCACACACACACACACGATATTAATACGCTAACTTTGGTAATGTTTAGATTTGGGGGCAGTCTGACGGTATCTTCTCCCAGGCGCCGAGGTTCACTCGCTTCTTTCTACGTTCAATCACTTCATTGGATCATTTACCTCTGATCTACCAACTGGCGATGTTTTAAACAAAACACAAAGATAGATCTAAGGCGTCGGAACAGGGGAAGCTATATTTCGGTGATGTGGCTGGATATAGGGAAGGGGTTCATGTTTGGCGTGTAACTGCAAAGCCATAGGGCGGGTTTTTGATAAGCTTAGGGGGGCAACTGGAGGGATTTTGAGGTTTTTGGTGAGCCTCAGCCCCCGAATATTCACGACGTTCCGACGCCAATGTAAAACGTTACTTGCCCGAATGTAATCGAGAACATTCATCGTGCATTTGATCGAGTGAAACTGACTTGCGTTTGCGTAAAACAGGAAGCAGTCAACTTGTATTTGGTATCGCCCTCTGTAATAGTTTCAAAATTTCTTTATTATATTTCACCCTTTTCGATCGTCCCCTTATTGTGACAAGCATTTGATATGTTTATAAGAGGTCATTTACTTAGATCAAAACAGTTTAAATTGTTTGTGTTGCTGTTTGTGGTGGATTCACAGCTATTAATTCAACTTAGTTGAATAAGCTAAACTGACGTCATTTATGAAATAGTTCTGATGTAAAACATTATATTAGTTACACGCCTTTGAATAATTTAGACTGAAAAGGCGCTGTATAAGTATATAATTATTATAATGAATGTCCTCATTCCCCAAAGTAGACTATACAGCTTAACATCTTCTCTATCTTTGTGGTTGTTATGATATAAGTTTGGCTAGTTCATAAACGGTGCGGGATTGTCATCACGTGACGTGCTTTATTCCTACCCGACAACCAGTTCTACGTGTGATGTTATAGGAGTTACGTTGTTCGTCAGAGTTTCGTATCGTTCGAGCCAGTAGCAGGCAGCCGCAACGATCGATTTAACAGAACGCGAATTATCTTCGACAGGAAGAGTCGAAACGTCGGATCCGATAATGAAGTGTGTGTGTTCGTGCGTGCGTGCGTGTGTGTGTGTGTTCGTGCGTGCGTGTGTGTGTGTGTGTGTGTGTGTGTGTGTGTGTGTGTGTGTGTGTGTGTGTGTGTGTGTGTGTGTGTGTGTGTGTGCGCGCGCGCATGTCCTTAGGCTTAACAGTATGCAGGGATAGACACCATGATTAGATGATTAGCTGCGGCATGCTGCATTGACAACAGTCCGTCGAGCTTATCGACTCGTGACATATTGTAATTATGAAATGTTCGCGTTTTCTTACTGTTTAGCTTGATATGTAGAGTGATGTATCTCCAAGTAGACTCCGGTTGAAGAGGAACACCGACTTCAAAGGGCCTACTTTGAAATCCCCGTTCTGGCCTGCTCTCTGTGCTCTATTTAATATGTTTGTTTACCCACGCATATTACCTTACGACCAATGTAGGCAGGACACAATATCGACAGATGTCAACGTCTTTCACATAGTGAGGGTTCACAGCATATTTCATTTTTTTAAATAATAACTAAACATGTTATAGATGTACTGTTTATTTCTTATTCAGCACATATAGTATTTAAGGAATTGTAGATTATTAGGGAAACATTCGTTTTGATTAAACTATAGACAATTAAACAAACATATCATAGTAGGCCTACATCAATACTTCATTACATAGCGAAATGAAATCTGCGCTACGTGATCAAATCCAAATACTGTATTCAGATCAAAAGACTTATTTCGTTTCGCATCAAGACTTATTTCGTTTCGCCGTCTTGGCCAATATTATGTTACGGTAGGGCCTATTATCCGTTTCTTGGAAGTCGGAAGACATGATAATTCACAGGTACGAAGTTTACTGCTTCGGCGGTAGAATTCATGGTTTTACCGATTTTAGATCTTTATAAATCGGATGAATTTGAAAGTTTAAAACTAATTATGTTAAATCCAACTAAATACTGCCTAGCCATGCAGCATTTCGAGTAGAAATTTCACAAATAAATAAACACCGGGTATACAATAAAATTATTTAGTTATCCGGCCATAGAGCGGTTAGTTTTTCGCACTCGACTGCAGTGCGAGGCTCGTGGCATATGGTTAGCCATATACAGTATAGTAACTTTTTCTTGGGTCACATTGCGTAGACCAAGCATGCTTGTTTCTACACAATGGGCGCCATTGTTACATTATATGTATTTACTTATCCTTGCATCGAGACTTTGTTCGTCGGCCCTACGTAGTATTACGAGGCCAACGCGTTCTTGTATTTAAATAAATAGGTAAATACATAAAACAGTAAGGTAACTGCACGCACGTGATACTTGTGTATACTGCAAAACGGCGGAGACTTTAAATGCAGACATTGTTAGCTCTACATGTTTAGCAGGAACAACTTACTGCTTCTTGGACAAACATGCCACGCTAGTACACAATAACAGTCAAGGCGGTCATGCCCGCGTCTTCGCACAGCGTGGTGTACATTACCTAACTGAACAACCATCCCATCAATTGGTACGGGAAACATAATTATAGTTTGCGTGCGACACAGCTTTTGACACAATAGCTCCGACACACGGCGCCACTTAGAAGTGGAACGCCGATCTTGTCGGTACAGTGATCTGCGTGCTGGAAGTACATGTGGCCGTCGACTTGAGTCTAAGTGTAGACGTGCCGACGTCTCGCTTCCTCGCCGCCTCGCTAGCCACGGCGAGCGTCTCCAGCTCGGGGATCTCCGTCTGCGGCTCCTCGTTGGCGAACCGTTTCGTCTCGTCGACGAACTGTGTCACTCTGTCGATGAAGCGGCGTCGTTGCGTGTCGAGAACATACCCGACTCTGTGTTCGGTCTCGATCAGCTCCTGTCTCGCTTCCTGCTTGCGCGCCAACGCCATCGACATTTCGACCGAGTCCATCGACATGCCTGACGACTTCCGGAAGTTGAGCATGCCGCCTGTCGGCAGAGTTTGACTCGACCTGCGCGCCCCCTGCGCGGCTCGCATGTAGTTCTTCTCGATGTTGTGCGACGAGTACACGCCAACGCCCGTCGCCGTCTTCGGTCGTGACGGCCTCTCAGGGATCGTCAGTCGGTTGCGGTCGGGACCGACTGAGGTGAGCGGTCGCGGGCCGCACTGCCGTTTGGCGTTGCGGCCGTTCCGCGTCGGTCTCGTCGCTTCCGGCTCGATGATGCGGAATGACACAGCGCTCCCAACCCGACTCGTCCCTCGCGGCGTGCTGGCCGTCCTCGCCGCGAAAGTCGGGCTCAATGGCGTCATCGTGTCCGTCGCCCCGACCGTCGGGTGTGCCGTCCTCGGTCGACGCATCCCGGCACCGAGTTTGAGCCTTTTGGCGGCCGCCGCGATCTGGATGGTGGAGCTGACGTGGACGCTGTGGCACAGACGCTCCAGCTTGCCGTCCAGCTCGAGCGCGCGCAGCTGCACGATCTCGTCCGGTCGCAGGTACGACCGGATCTTGTTGATGCGCGTGCGCAGGCGCTTCTGGTCTAGGCGCAGCTGTTTGTAGTCGAGCTGGAGCAGTTTCATGGAGAATGACTCCTCCAGTCGCAGCGTCTCCAGCGACTTCTGCAGCAGGCGGTCCTCCTTGACGTTGGCCGCGAATGCCTTCACCTCCTTGTCCACCGACGTTTTTTTGCCGAGCTCCGCCATCGGCGTCACCTGGCGGCATACATGATACAGGTTAAGACTTAGGGTTTAGGAGGCGTCCAGCCGGTGCGTGTGTGCGTGTGTACGCGTGTGTACGCGTGTGTACGCGTGTGTGCGCGTGTGCGCGCGTGTGTGCGCGTGTGTGCGCGTGTCCTTAGGCTTAGCAGTATTCAGGGATAGACACCATGATTAACTGCGTCATGCTGCATTGACAACAGTCCGTCGATCTTATCGACTCGTGACATACTGTAATTATGCGTGTGTGCTTGTGTGCGTGTGTGCGTGTGTGCGTGAGTAAGTGTGTGAGTGCGGCGCACGCATGTACGCACACACACATTACACGCTTATATCGTCAATATTGAAAGCGCCTTTTCGTTATAATTGAACAGCACTTCTCGTGTGTTAGAACTTGACTCACGTGTGATTCAGTCACAACAGATTCCACCAAACCAATACGGCTAACTGAAGCTCGGTAATCTCACAATGTCCCATGTTTAGAAATCTCACATACGAAACACAGTAACACGCAATCTATTACAATGTTCACTTGGGGATACGTGATGCGGGACATGGCTAACAAACACATATTTGCCAAATTATTGACACAGCACGTCGTCTGGTTATATATAATTGACCCTTTTATATTGGGTAATGTATAACTAAGATTAGATTCAGCAAATTATCTGACTACAATTAATAACTGTACAAAACGTGAACTTTGACCTTTCTCTTCTATTTCCGAAATTGTACGATTATTTCCGAAACTGTACGATTGGGCGATGATTTTAAACGCGCGTGCGCACACACACGCACACACATACAGACACACACACACACACAGACACACACAGACACACACAGGCACACACAGGCACACACACAGACACACACACACACAGACACACACACACACACACACACACACACACACACACACACACACACACAGACATACACACAGATACACATACGCACACAGACACACACACACAGACACACACAGACATACACATACACACATACATACACACATATACACACACACACACACACACACACACACACACACACATACATACACACATACACACATACGCACACAGACACGCACACACAGACACACACACAGACACACACAGACACACACACATTTTCACCTAAGCTCATTCCTTCATTTGGCCAGTCCTCCTCACGTCTTCTAGATAGCACATTGACGTAAGCGTGTGTCAAGAATTGTGTGACAATGCGCGAGATTGTTTTTTTTGTGACAAGCACACCCGTTCGTCTCCTAGCGACACACATGGACGCTGTGCAATGTAAGTCGTCATACAATATAACACAAGTCAATATTTCCTTTATGGAACGTTGTATTTATTTGACCATTCGAAATACACCTTTGATACACTGGAACAGGACATTGTCATTGTACAGAAAGGTGTCCTATTTTACCACTAAACGTGTCTCTTTGGCCTATCACGCCATTACAGTGTCAATTAAAACGAATTCATGTATATTTGCTAATTTTTAACATCGACATAAGTAAGAGAGGGAGAGGTTTGCAGCCGTGCAGTTTGTATAAACAATAAAAAAGTCCTCAAGTGAGCGCGGGGAATTTAAAAATGATTGTAGGTTTTGTAACGGGGATTGGGTCTCTTCGAGGATTACAACAATACTCTTTGTCTTACGTATAACTGCAATTGAGAACAATGTGAACGGCACCGAGAAAATATTCAATTCAACACCCAGTAAAAACCGCAAAACAACCTCCAACACTATCCACTCTTCAACACCGCGAAAATATCCAAAACTACCATCCTCGTCATCCAAAGTCAGGTTAGACAGCAGTTGAAGCTTGGGCTAAAATATAATGGATATCTGTGCGAAAAATGCAATCACAGGCCAACAAAAACCTGCCTCCCCAAACAAACCAACTACTTTAGGTCTCCATCTGGTCAGAAACTGTTATTCCGAATACAGACGTGAGTAGTTTTAGGTAAGTTTGACGTGGTTTCTCTGGATTTAGCTGACCATGCTTTTGTTTTCTGTATACCAGTAAGTAGCCAGTACTCGTATAGTTCCTTACTTCTGGAACCTTGTATGTCCTATAAACTGAGCGTGCCTCCGGATAAAACCAATGCTGTCGGGATCTGTAATGCTTCCGTGTGTAATTATCTATTTTGTATGTTACAGGTTATGAATGGGTATCTGACTACAGGCAGTGGTGTATGTTTGTGTGCGTAAAATCTTCGCGCAGCCATTGCGATGTGGCTGAGTGCTTCCCAGAGAAGTCATGATTGTGTTCCATTGAACATGTCTGACAGCGAGTAAAGTGTAGCTCTTTGACGAGTCTTAAGGACGACTGTGTGCCGCGCTATATAAGAACTTACCTTTTCTTTAGAATAAGTAACAACAAAACGATACGGCTGATTGTTGTAGGCCTACCTTGCCTTAAGTTGGGTGATAGTCAGTAAATCAGCACAACGTCCAGACTCTGAAATAGTTCAGTCACCCTAGGTTTAGAGACCTCACGATGACTTAAGCCTATTATTTGACTGGAAGCATGCAGATGAATCAGAGAAGCGAAAGTCGTTGGTTCGGAAGAACATAATGACATTATCCGTATTTCATACAAAAGTTCGGCCCAGTAGAAAGTGCTACGTTCATAAGGAGTATTTAGCAGCATTCAAAAGCAGCTTACGCAAAGGTATAACCACCTACACAAACACGCTGGGAAAACATCGCATGCCATGAACAATCGCCTGTTGTTGTCTTTCAGTCACGAACGAATGACCAACGTCCGGTGCACGTTTGCTTTCGGCTCGGCCATTTTGTGCAGTAAAAGATATATAATATCATACACGTACAAGTGGATATGCAACTGTCAATAGTTACAGGCCCCAATTTGTCCAAAACTGTTGTCTAACATAGAATAACAAACGACACGGCATCTTTTTGTTACCAGAAAGAGGTGACATTGCAAACAAGTAAGCGTGTATCCAGCTTCCGAGAGTAAATATAATACTGGCCGAGAATAATACTGGCCGGGAATAACACTGGCCGAGAATAACACTGGCCGAGAATAATACTGGCCAAGAATACTACTGGCCGAGAATAATACTGGCCATGGCCGGGTCGAACTTGTGCAGGAACAACATATCATTTCCTCTGCAAGGTTTTTAAAACGAACCCCGCTAATACTCCAGCCTAAGCGGATAGTCGTGGGAAGTGTAGTTTTCTAAAGTATTTTGAAATCTGAAGAAGGTTATTCAAAAACATTGTTTTTATTTATTAATACGACCTTTTATCCACATTCCAATTGTTACTAATTTGTCTATAAATCAGATTGAAATTCCAATAATTTTGAAACGTATTCGTCGAATCGTTATACAACACCACGACTTACCCACTGATATATATATATATATATATATAAGATATATTTGGAAGTATAACGTTACGACCATTTAATGTGGCGGCCATTAGGAGATAACATTTGTAATAACTAAGATCCATACATGTGCCCAAATATGTGTGTAAAATACAAGAACAAGCTTTCTATGTTGTCTACAAGAAGAGATGTGAAAAAAATGTGGGCACTTTCTTCTTGAAATATAAGATGACGGCCATAAAGTCATTTTATTTTGTAATAATAATATTTCTTATCCCGAAATGGATTTAGCCAACAAAATCAATGTTCTACGTTGCACTGAAACCCATAAGTAAAAGTTCCTTCTGTGTTAGATTATATATATATATATATATATATATACATATATATATCACCAACTATGCGAATAGCAGGACAGACTCTCATCATAACAATACATCCCACCGTCACATTCTATTAGCATTGCTGTCTATAATACGACTCTATCGTGATAATGACGTGCCGTTCTGTGCGCGATTGTTGGACAGCACGCGCGCATTATAATTACTGTCATTGTGTATAATGCTATATAAATAAATCGAGTACATCAAAGAATCACTTAAGTGAACGAGTAACGAGTTCAATGTCAACAAATGTTAGTAAATATAAAAAGTGCATTCTTATGTTTAAAAAAGTCATTTGTGGAGTAGTATAATGCAAACCTTAATGGGCCGGTTGATCGCGAATGAAGGATTGTCGGATTTGTACTCGTTTGACAGGGATTAGGATTACAATAATCTTCAGACAGTCTTCTTTGTGCCAGCAAACGTCGGGACACTTAAATAATTACAACAGCGCAAGCCTAGTTGGTGTTGACTCTGAGAGTTGCTTAATCAAAGAATTAGTCATATGTCTGGGGCGGACTTATGGTCTCATTACCAATCCCACAAAATTCAGTTCTCTCTCGCTGTCGCTCGCTTTCCCCTTCTCTCTATAAAGACAGCTGTTGTTAAGCAGACCATAGCCAGTCTGCTAAATGTTTGGCACCTGGGTGCGAGGATAATACGTTTTACTTTAAAATCCAAACTATTTGTATTCGTCGTATAGTTAGAAATGTAATTATAGGAACAATTATTTGCACACACAAAATAATGTTGGTGATTTTGAGAGCATTGTTTTCTATACTTGTATATAAAATGTCTCACAATGGAGACCTCTGTGTATGCTGCCCTTACACACATACATACATACATACACATATACATACACACATACATATATTAGATATGTATAAGTATATATATTATTTCTGATAAATATTGGATCAGCTGCAGATATTGTTCCAGGATGTACTTAAACAAAGGAAAATACTATTGTTGATGCGATGTCCAAAACAATGTCTTATTTGGATAGTATAAACCCATATCAACTTGTCACATTAAAAATGTGTCATTGGAAAGCAAATTAGCCAGACAAAATATATCAAATGTGAAATTGTATACGATGGAATGTTTATTTCCGTGAAGTAATTAAACAATACTAATATTGGGACTCAGAAGTTAACAGTGGTGTCACATTTAAACGTAGGTTAGCTTAGGTAGTCTGCACTAACATTAGCATGAACACATTTTATGTTGTAGTAGAATCTAAATGTCGAGAGAGAGAAAGAGAGAGAGAGAGAGAGAGAGAGAGAGAGAGAGAGAGAGAGAGAGAGAGAGAGAGAGAGAGAGAGAGAGAGAGAGAGAGAGAGAGAGAGAGCGAGAGAGAGAGAGCGAGAGCGAGAGAGAGAGTGTGTGTGTGTGTGTGTGTGTGTGTGTGTGTGTGTGTGTGTGTGTGTGTGTGTGTGTGTGTGTGTGTGTGTGTGTGTGTGTGTGTGTGTGTGTGTGTGCGTATACACGTGCATGAGTATGGTGGATTCAAATTCAACGTTTTATGTTCATGTTTCACCGACAACAAACAAATAACGACGACGACGACATGCCACAGAGGAAAATCAGCCTACTCAATACGTAAGTGTTTCCTCCGTAAGGTTGCATGCAACACATGCAACGTTATTTGCGAGACGTCAAACCTACCGCCGTGATATCCGCTCGGGATAGTCCGCTATATCGTCCTGTCTTATTCCTGGGACATACGCCATAGACCCATGTCGTCAGTCGCTCACAAGTTACTCCAGCTCGCGTTGGCTCCAATTAAAGGGCACTTAGAAACTAGCAGCGTTGTCAACGCTGCCTGCTTTATACGCTCCTCCCCATTGCCGTCTTGTGAGAACATGTTGGTCTGTTGAATACGCCTTGTCGCTGGGTCTATTTGCACACAAAGGACCTGATGAGTGGTCTTTGTGTGCTGGCTGACCGCGGAGGCTCGGCGCATTGGTAAGACAACGACATGCAGCCGCGTGGACTGGCGGCACGCGGCTCTTTCATGCCGTCGTAATCCGCCACGATAAGTAACTTCGACAAAGGCGTAATTGCAGCGACTCCGCCCCTAACGAGTTGTACTTAACGCTGGCTTTTAGTGAATGTTACTGACGCAAGGTTGTCGCATAGCCAGCGAACGCAGAGCCGTAAGGGGAGTGGTGGACCGGATAATTATGATATGTGGTCATTATGGTGTAACTCAAAAGGCTCTCAACCAGTGCTATTTTAATGTTGATCATTCGAGGAGACGTTTTGAAAAAACTTCACGGCAAATGGGCAATAGTTCCTGCAAAAGAACAGTTTACGTATCAGGCCAGGTTACTTCAACACGTGTTGTGTTTGAACAGTGCATTTGTTTGAAGTTATAATTATGTTAGTAACAGCGAGGCGTAGCGCAGGCATACATCCATACACGCACGTAAGCACACCCACGCACACACAAGCATATACGACATGGTTTGTGTGAACACCTGGTTCTCGACGTTGGGGCTGTGTATGCCCCTATCCCTTGTGCATCGGGTGGCCATTTTATTATCAGTTACGTTTTGCTAGTTGGGAATGTATAAGAACCACCGATGACGACATGCACCTGGCTGTGATCATTATTAGAGCCACACCCTTACTAAGTCAGGATTGTGAAGTTTTCCAGTTTACCCGTTCTCATCTTTATTTACCCGTTATGTTCCTGAAAAACCCTGTTACACATGCATTGATCATTGGCGTCGGAAACTCCAACTGCACCACTCTGAGGCTTGCCTTCAAACAACATGCCTCTACCCATGTTTACACTTAGTTAACAAGACCCGTTTTATGACAACGCAAACATTCTTTTGATCTTCTTATTAGGAAAATATAGCCACTGCATGGTCCAATTAACACAGGATGATGGTAGCTTAAAAATAAAAACCCCGATATACAAAGACCAAAAGATCTGTTACTTGGAAAAGAAAAATCCGTTGCAATTAAAAAAGTTCGAATAACGGGAAAACGGGTCTCTGGCTAAGGGCCTTATTTGAGCCAACCTGGTTTGGAGTGCAGTGACGCAGTGGCGCAGTGGATAGAGCAGCGGACTCTCAGTCAAGAGAACCCGGGTTCGAATCCTGTGCTGCCGTTTCGAACCATGGGCAAGTTCGTTCACTCTGCGTTGTTTCAGTTCACCAGGCTAAAGACAGTGGTGGATATTTGTGTGCCAATAATCTTCGCTCATTAGTTGCAGTGTAACTTAATTCTTTCCAGAAAAGTCAAGAATGTGTTCATTTGAACAGGTATGCAAGGGAGTAAATACTGCGCTAGGCATAAGAGTTTACCTTTACTTTTGTCACCCAGAGAATTAACTCTAGGTGGCAGGTGGACGAGGAAGCCCTTTGGCTTATCGAGAGTCTAACCATTTAATATACATGTATCCCGCCCTTCTGAGGTATGTATCGATTTTATTTTAAAACATATTCACACTACTAGCACCTACACAATCAGCAGATAATCTGTTCCATTTATTTACAGTCCTTTGTGAAAATGAGAACTTTTTATATATAATCTATACTGCTCCTTTACTAATGTAACTTCATGTCCTCTAGTCTTTCTATCTTTCTTAACTGAGAAACAAACATTTCTATAAATATTTTCATAACCATTCAATATGTTAAACAATTCTATCTGATCTCCTCTCAATCTCTTGGTCTCTAGTGTTATTAAACCATATTTTAGGCGTTTTTCATAACTAAGATCCTTCAGTTTTGATATCATTTTAGTCGCTCTTCTCTGTACTCTTTCTAGCATATCTATGTCCTTCCAATGATATGGCCTCCACGCTTGTATACAATACTCTAACTACTGTTATGTACAGCGGTAATATTAGTTCTTTTTCCTTATACGCTATATTTCGCCGTTTGGAGTAACATTCTGGATGACTAGTTTTCTCGGTACCACAAAATGTTGTAACCGAGTAAGTTAATAGAACTCACTGAGCGCGGGGAAATTACGATAACGGAGCGGAAGACAGTGCAAGCTTTGGTTTCCCGATAACCAGCGCTACATCTATCCATAAGCGTACGTCACATATGTAGATGTCACTTTGCCGTGGTACGTCACATATGTAGATGTCACTTTGCTGTGGTACGTCACATATGTAGATGTCACTTTGCTGTGGTACGTCGCATATGTAGATGTCACTTTGCTTTCTTGTTAGCATAGTTTAGTACCAGTACACACTATACTCGTATTCCGTCTGGGAATGGTATTCCAGCCTCCCACACCCATCAAATGAGTAGCACTTCGTTTGTAACATATACTAACGCTAACGATAGACAAATCTGGAAATTCTTGTGATATTTAGTTCCATGTAGGTTACTAATGTCTAGAAATATACACACCAGTAGCTCCATCTGGCGATTAAACGGTGCAACAAAACCTCGCTCCGCACAACACTAGCGCGTTGTTTGCAGAAAACGAGAGTTCGTGGCGTAGTAAATAGACCGTCACCCATATTCAAATTCTACGCCATTTCTTGACAATCGCGTCGGTGCTATTTACCCGACGGGTGGAATTACCCGTGACCGTGATTTCCCGCCAAGGATTTATGATAATTATCTATATATGATAGAAACAAAGTGTACGGCCTACTGCCCTACTTCAACAAAAAAACTGTATGCATGTGTGTGTGTGTGTGTGTGTGTGTGTGTGTGTTTGTGTGTGCGTGTGCGCGTGCGTACATGAGTGCGTGCAATCCCGCGTGTGAAATACATCAACGTTTGAATAAAAATCAAATCTGGTTAAGATATTTAAAATTTAACCCATACTAATAAACATTAATAATACAGCCGTAATGTGCATGTTCCTAATTACTGGCGTTGTGCGGTAATATCATTTAACGACAACTAAATGGGTGTAGTAGGCACGGATACAGGTGCGAATTTGGTGCATAGGCCTTATACAGATCTATGCATTATTAGTGTTTCAGTCTAATTGATTTATGCCTCGATCGTCGTCGCAGTCGGTGACAATATTCACAGGATTGACATTAATCTTTAATGGCTGATATCCTTAAATCCGATCTTATCATCCTTAAATTGCAACCATCTCCTACTAAACGCGACGAAAACAGAATCCATAATTTTTTGTTCTAGCACCGTCTGCTCGTCCTCTGCTGTGTCCACCATCGATGTATGTGGGTCCGCCATATCACTGACGCCGATTGTTCGTCGGCGTTATACTTGACACCAGACTTGACATGTCGGCTCAAGTATCGAACGCCTGTCTTAACAAGATTTAACAAGATTGCCACTCAGAGAATTAACTCTAGGTGGCAGGTGGACAAGGAAGCCCTTTGGCTTATCGAGAGTCCAACCCTTTTATCTATGTGTATCCTGCCCTTCTGAGGTATGTGACGATTTTATTTTTAAACATATTCACGCTACTAACACCCACACAATTAGCAGATAAGCTATTCCATTTATTTATAGTCTTTTGTGAAAATGAGAAGTTTTTATATATAATCTACACTGTTCCTTTGCTAATGTAACTTCATGTCCTCTAGTCCTTCTATCTTTCTTAACTGAGAAAACATATTTCTATCAATATTTTCATAACCATTTATTATTTTAAACGCTTCTATCTGATCTCCTGGTCTCTAGTGTTGTTAAACCACATTCTTTTAGGCGAATTTCATAACTAAGATCCCTAAGTTTTTGTGTCATTTTAGTCGCTCTCCTCTGTAGTCTTTCTAGCATATCTATGTCCTTCTTGCAATCTGGCCTCCACGCTTGTATACAATATTCTAAATGAGGCCTCACTATTGTTTTGTACAGCGGTAGTATTAGTTCTTTTTCCTTATACGCTATATTTCGCCTAATTAATCCAAGGATTTGATTTCCCTTGGAAGCTGCAATTTCACACTGCTATGAAACCTTCATATCAGCACTAATGGTTAACCCTAAGTCCTTTTCTTTTACAGTAGTACTTAGTACAGTACCCCCATTGTATATTCTACCTCTTCGTTCCCATGTCCTGTGTGGAGGCCTTTACATTTCCCAAAATTGAACAGCATTTGTCACTTTTCAGACCATTTGATCAACCTATCAAGATCATCTTGTAAATGCTGTCTATCTCCATCACTTTTAATCTTTCTAAACACTTTTGTATCATCCGAACATATCAACACCTTGCTTGTTATTTCATCATCCAAATCGTTGATATATATTAAGAATAATATAGGTCCTAGTAATGATCCCTGTGGTACCCCACTCAATACCGATTCCCAGTTTGAAGCCTCCCCATCAACTACTACACGTTGTCTTCTGTCAATCAGCCATTTTTCTATCCAGTTTATTATACCATTTCCTATGCCCTGGGCCTTTAGCTTAAGCAGTAATCTTTGATGTGGTACTTTGTCGAAAGCTTTTTGAAAATCTAAGTAGACGATATCTACTGGTGATCCCTCATCTACCCACTTAGTGATGTCTTCCAAAAAAACATAACATATTTGTTAAGCATGACCTTGCTTTTAAAAACCCATGTTGAGATGGGTTAATCAAGTTATGTTTAACAAGAAATTCCACCATGTGATCTTTAATAAGTCTTTCTAATAATTTGCAAATCACTGATGTTAAACTCACTGGTCTATAGTTATCTGACTTGTTTCTCGAACATGTTTAAAATAACGGTATAATGTTTGCCTCTTTCCACTCCCTCTTCTAACGACACATTGAAAACTGTTACAAGCGGTACGCTAATTTGTTGTACAATTTCCAAGAGTAGTTTGGGCGGAATCCCATCCACTCCAGGTGAATTATTATCCTTCATAGCCCTTATTTTCTGAGCTACCATTTCCGGGGTTACAATTAACTGTCCTAAGTAGTCTGAATCTGCCCCCTTGAACTTAGCCTCTGGTACTGGCAGTGAACTAATATCTTCCCTGGTAAATATAGAATTCGTAAGTGAGTCTTTTTTGACAGACGCAGAACCATCTTTATTCAACACAAACTTGACATTGACGTCACATGTCGTATCCCATCATACTTTGGGATAAATACAAACATGAAGTATGGTGGCCGATATTGGTTGTTGCTACACCTCCCACCGAGTATATTGAACATCATATACGTAGAAACAATAACACTGAAAGTCAGAATGAATTACGTGTATATGACATAACCGTTGTCTGATTAGTAGTTAACATTAAAAGTGAACTTTAATTAAATGTCTGAACAGCTATTAGTGTTCATGATTCTGACTAGTAGAAGTAATGCACTTTACAAGTCTAAACGCTTCGATGGTTTCACCGTTCTCCCCGACCGAGTCACCCTTTCAGGTGCCGCTGGTTCAGAGAGTGAAGATGTCTCTCTAGCAGGACGTGAAGCACTCTTCGCTGGTGTAGCTGACAGCTGCATCTCAGCAGCGGGTGTCGCGAGGACAGCAGTTGTAGCGAAGTGTGCAGGCAGTGTCCGCTGACCGTCGGAGTCGTCACCAGCGCGAGACCCTGTAGTCTGCACCAGCGCTCTACGGTTGCGACGCACAATACCGAGGTCGGTCTTCACCAAGTACGATCGCGGCTCAGGTGTTCGACTCACAACTAGACCTTGGCGATTTTGGTCTCGGATCCAAACTGGATCGCCTGGCTGTAGCGTCGGCAAGTTTTGTGTCGCAAGTTGAAGGTATGCTGCTGGTCGGAACGACGCAAGCTCTCCTTCTTTTGCAGGGATTCGTCGCCAGGACCCCTCTGTTTCAGTGTGCTGGGAAGGACGGGTAGCAGAGTGCGAAGTCGTCGTGCCATGAGCATTTCTGCCGGAGACAGGCCATTCTGAAGCGGCGTCGATCTGTACGCCATGAGAGCGACGTGTACGTCTTCGTTCCTCTTCAGAAGCCCCTTCATCGTGCGAACTGCCCGTTCTGCCTCTCCATTCGATTGAGGGTATCGCGGAGAGCTCGTCACATGCACAAACCCGTAATGCATTGCGAACTGACGGAAGGTCGCTGCACTGAATTGAGGGCCATTGTCCGAAATGATGATGTCGGGAATACCATGTGTTACGAAGATCTCCTTCAGCACGTGCACTACGCTCTCCGACGACATGTCGGTGAGACATCGGCTCTCGATCCACCGCGAGTAGTAGTCGATCACGATGAGACTCACTTTCCCACGGAGTTCGAACAAGTCCATCGCAAGCCTCTCCCAAGGACGAGATGGGAATGACGAAGTCATCAATGGTTCAATTGGCACCGGTCGATCTTTCGCACACGTTACGCACTTTGAGACCATTGCCTCGATCATCGTCGACAGACTCGGCCACCACACAGATGCACGCGCTCTGGCCCGACATTTCGTTATGTCTTGATGCCCTTGGTGGAGACAGTCAAGGACGTCCAGTCTCAATGCTCGAGGAATGACGATGCGTTCGTCATAGAGGAGAATGTCATCAACGATCGCCAGATGGCTCCTACTGCCCCAGTATTGACGTAGTTGCGGCTGGTTTGGCATATATGCAGGCCATCCATGAAGACAGTATTCTCGGATTTTACTGCATTCCTCGTCTACTTTCTGCTCGTCGACTATTTCCCGTAGGCGTTTGTTCGTTGCCGGGAGAATGTTCACCGTCTGTTGTGCGAACGCTTCGACTTCTGCGACAAAGAGTTTGTCCTCTGATGCGGGCGCTTCTACCGGCGCACGCGAGAGTGCATCGGCTGTTGTTTGATGCTTTCCCGGCACGTACCGGACGTACGGTGCGAATCGCATCAGCCGTAGGCGAAACCTTTGTATCCTTGGCGGCATTTTGCATAGTTCGGTGGTGTTCAACAATGGCACTAACGGACGATGTTCTGTCTCGAGTGTGCGCCGTAACCCAAGCACGTACTCGCTGAACTTTTCACATACCCAAGTCGCTGCGTCCTTCTCGATTACCGCGTAGCGTTTCTCAGTGTCACTCAGCGATCGCGACGCATAGCAAACTGGACGACGCTTGGTGTCATTTTGCACTTGTAGCAGGACCGCCCCAATGCCTGTCGACGAGGCGTCTGCTGCAATGATTGTGGGACGTTTTGGGTCGTAGTGGGCGAGTGTCTCGGGCGCGACCAGGGCGTCTTTCACTCGCTGGAATGACTTCTCCTGTGCGTACCCCACAACCAGACATTGTCGCTGCGCAGTAGTTGGCGTAGCGGCTCATTGTACTCAGCCAGCCCTGGGATGAACTTTCCCATCTGATTTACCATGCCCATGAAACGTTGCAGTTCTTTGACCGTCGTTGGAGTCGGAAAATGTGTGACTGCTGTCGTTTTCCGCGGGTCGGCCTGAATGCCGGAGCCATCGACAATGTGACCAAGGAACGTTATAGAGCTCCTGGAGAACTCGCACTTGTTTGCGTTCAGTGTGAGTCCAGCCTCCTGAAGGCGACCAAGAACGGCTCTCACACGTTTGTTATGCTCTGTTTGATCTGTGGCGTGAATGAGAATGTCGTCCATGTGACAGATGACCCCCTCGAGTCCTTCCAGAATGATCGACATTGTTCGTTGGAAAATCTCCGGAGCGGAGCTGATCCCGAATGGTAGCCGGTTGAAGCAATAGCGACCATGTGGTGTGATGAAAGTCGTCAGCAGCCGCGACTCGTCGTCAAGCGGAAGCTGCCAAAAGCCGCTGTTGGCGTCAAGCTTCGAGAAGACTTTGCTGCTGCCCAACTTTGCAAGGCTTTCGTCCACTGATGACATCGGGTGTATCTCTCGCTGTACTGACTTGTTCAGTTGCGTCAGATCTGCGCAGATCCGCACGGAGCCGTTTGCTTTCTGGACAGGAACCATCCCGGAGCACCATCTTGTCGGCACGGTCACCGCCGATATGATCTCCTGTCGCACCATCGACTCAATCTCAGATTTTATTTGTGGAAGTAGAGGATGGGCGATTTTCCTTGCGGTGTACAAACAGACTGGTGTGGCGTCTGCGCACAGCGTGATGTGATGTTCGGTTCTCAGTTTACCGATGCCTTTGAAGAGAGAGCTGTACTCGGCACGGTAGTTTGTTTTCTGACTCGTTGTTTCTTGGACGTTGTCGACACGTGCGACCAAGTCAAGACCGACACACGCTCGCCGACTGAGTAGAGAATACTCTTGGTGTCTAATGACGTACACCAATTCATCGAGTGATTTGTTACGATAGCGCAGTTTTGCCTTGATCACTCCCATTACTGGTAGAAGTGTGCCACCCGGACCACGTAGTGCTTGCTTTGTCGGTAGCAGCTTTTTTGTATTAAGCCACGCCTCTTGATCGCTGACCACAGAGACAGCTGCACACGTGTCTAGTTTGAACTTTGTGGCGTGACCATTGACCTCCACCTCAGCTGACCAGTGTTCTGTGTCGTCTCGTGCCCCAACATAACCGAGGTACGGCAAGTCGACACACTCGAGCTGTTGCACTTCGTTGACCTGGTTTGACGGTTGTTTCACACCTCGACAGACAGAGTGAAAGTGTCCTTTCTTTTGGCAATTGCGACAAATAGCTTCTCTTGCAGGGCATTGTTGTCGACCGTGTCGACTGCGGCCACACCATTTGCATGTGTTGTGTGTGCCTGTTGTAGCAGAATTTGTTTTTGCGTTGTTGTATTTCTTAGGTTTGTGCTTTGTACCGGCTTTGAGATAGTTTATTGGGTGAGACGGTTTGACAAAATCAACAGTTTTGCTAGCAACAGTGTTCTCTCTAATAAATTCTCTATTTTGTTTTCTTGCCTCTGCTTGTCTGCTAATTTCTATCGCTTTTTTCAGCGACAGATCGGACTTCCCTTGTAGCGTATCAGATAAAGCATCACTGAACACGCCTACGACGATTCGATCCCTGATTAGATCCTCTCGCAGATTGCCGTAGTCGCAGGATTCTGACAGCTTGTACAAGTCTTGTATAAAGGTGTCAATCGATTCACTCGGTGACTGAGTTCTTTTATTGAACCTCGCACGCTCACAAATGACGTTTCGTCTTACCTTGAAGTATTCGTTCAGCGCCATCTTCACATCGTCATACACATCGGTTTCTTCGTTTACCGTCAGCGTAGACAGTATATCGTCTGCACAGTCCCCCGCACTGTGGAGTAGGATGCTGACTTGATCTGCATTTGGCTTATTTTTCAGCCCTGATGCTACTCTATAGCGTTCGAACCACTTTAGCCACTTAGGCCAAAGTTCAGCCTGTTGAGGGCTATTTGTGCCATCGAACTTTCCCGGCAGTGGAATGTCAAGCTGGATGTCAGTGGGCGCAATATTCTGCGCTGGCTGAACAGTAGGATTCTCCGCTGGTATGCTCATGTTTACCTTGTTGCATTAGCGTCGACTGTGGGTGTTTTAAAACCCGCTGTCACCATATAGAATTCGTAAGTGAGTCTTTTTTGACAGACGCAGAACCATCTTTATTCAACACAAACTTGACATTGACGTCACATGTCGTATCCCATCATGCTTTGGGATAAAGACAAACATGAAGTATGGTGGCCGATATTGGCTGTTGCTACAGTAAACACTGAACTAAAATATTCATTCAGGTCTTCTGCCATTAAGAATCCCCCTGGTATTAAATTACCAGCACTATCTTCTAGAGGACCGACCTTATCTTGAACTTTCTGTTTGCTTCGAACATACGCATAAAAACTCTTGCTGTCATGTTTTCTATTACTAGCTAATTGTTGTTCATAGCTTCTCTTTGAATTTCTAATTTCAGATGTAGCTTGGTTAAGTGCTACTTTATAAATGTTGCAGTCTTCATAGTTTCCAGAACATCTATATGACTTCCACATGATTTGTTTATACTTAATTTTTCTAATAGCTTCTTTCGATAAGTGCTTCTTTTTTTACCGTTTCCTTGTTTTTTTAAGGGTACAAATTATCGACTATGCACTTAATTTCACTCTTTAATATATTCCAGCATTCTGTTGCTGTCTTATTTTTTAGTGTGTTATTCCAGTCTATCTTTGCTAAATATTTCCTTCCTTTGTGGAAATGTCTCCTATACTGCTTTTTACTATTCCTTTCTGATTTTACTTTGATGGTAAAATGTATCTGGTTGTGATCACTACTCCCCAGTGGCTCACATATCTTGACATTGTCAACTAATTCATTATTTGAGGACAAAACTATGTCTAACACATTCTCACTCCTGGTTGATTCTAGCACATGTTGAGAAATGAAAGCATCTTGAACTAAAACTAAAAACTTGTGGTCTTCACTCCCCATACTCTGAAGAGATTTCCATTGTATATGCCCGTGGTTAAAATCCCCTATAATAATACAGTCCCGTTTGCTTACTTCCCTTATAGCGTTTTGTATTTTTTCATTCTCTTCTATGCTTATGTTTGGACTTCGATAAACTAACCCAACTCTTAACGTTGAGTTTCCTGTAACTATGTTACACCAAATAGCTTCTTCGCAATCTGCTTCTCTTTCTAATTGTATTTCTTAAGCCTGGATAGATTCTTTAATATATAAAATAACTCCACCTCCCTTTCTTCCTATTCTATCTTTCCTAAACATTTCATATCCTGTCAATCCCAATTCGGCATCTGATAACAAACAAACACATTTATATCCAACTTCAGAAGAGTTTTCCAGACTGTTCTTTGCTGATTTATTTGTGCTGTCTTCATCTATGCCTCCAGTTTCAGGCTTCTCTGTGAGTGCCCCCTGCGAATCTAGTTTAAATAGATGCAACCTATCCCACTGTCAACAGATCGCAGCAGGTTCTCTGAGAAAACTGCTGCCCCCTTTCCACTAAGATGGAGGCCATCTCTCGTGTACATATCTTCCCTCCCAACAAAGTATCCCCATAAATCTGTGAATCCCACCCCCTCTTCTTCACACATCTGCTGAACTAGTGCGTTGATCGCCTCCTCTTGCAGTTTCTATACGTTGCCCCCCCCCCTTCCTCCCATTACTGACAAAATTCCCGAGAGAGTAATCTGTTCAACTCTTATCTTCTTTAGCTTCCTCACTAACTGTCTATACTACTGTAATATCCCAGTTGTTCCCTCCCTGTCTGCATTGTTTGTTCCTACGTGTACTAGTATAGACCCTCCCTTGCCATGCCCCAATACCTTCTCTACCCTTTCAGTCACATGTTCTATCCTAGCCCCCGGTAGGCAAACAACGACGTCCTTCCCCTCGTCTTGTCCGTCCTTCTCATAATGGAGTCGCCCATAAACACCCTCTCTTTCCTCATTGCCCCCTCAATCACTGCCTCAGAGTAGCTCCTTCTCCGGTTTGCATCGGTCTAGTTGTTGTCTCTTTCCCCTGCCGTCTCTCCTGTCACATTCTCTTCCGATCCGTTCTTTCCTGTCGCTTTTTCTCTTGTCATCTTTCCTCCTGTCATCGTGTCTTTTATCGACTTCTCTTCTATCACATTTGCTCTCACTTCCTTTCGTCCCTTCATCTCTCCTCACATCACATTTCTTCTCTCCTGTCCCGTCCCGTCTTCTCTCCCTCCTTCTCTACAGTCACTTTCTTCCCTGTCACCTTCACGCTTGTCACGTTTTCTGTTGTCGATTTTCCAATTTCTTCCCCTCCAATCACCTTCCCTCCTCTCAATCTCCTTTCCTCAGTCTTCTTGCCACTGTTATTCTCCTTTAGTCTTGCTGTATTCACACCTCTCTCCCTGTCGTCTCTCTCCATTCGACCTGCCTCCTTGCTAATTCCCATCTCCATTCCCTTCACAATATCTGTCAACCTAACTATCTCCTTCTGCACTCCACCTTTCAACACCCCACTGAAAGGTGCACTGAAAGGTGAATCCCTCCTCCATGGTTTCTACCCATGACTTCCCACAGCCGGACAATGCAAAATCTATCAAGCTGTGGCAGTGATCGCACACCAAGTGTCGCTTTGCCTCGACAAGGCGCCATATCACTATCAGAATTTATTTAATAACTTAACTAACTTATTCTTGATAAAGACTGTTTCCTGTGTACTACAGCACACTTTATGATACATATTTTCATTACACAGCTGACTATCTATCCTATCACGAACGCTAACATTACCGGTAGTGACCTAGTTTAAATACAATCAATTACGTTACGTTAGGCTGCTTTATTTATTTAGGTTTCGCCGCGCCCTAGCGAATACGTAGGACACTAACTAATCTGGAGTTTGTCCGACTATCGCCCTTGCTTAATTTTAACAACAATGCTACTTAATCAAAATATTTAGCAAGTACTGGCTTACATAGATATTATCTTATGTAAGTAGTTTTATGGTTGTTACTTTATCTCCTATATATTCTACCATATAATCAGGTTTGTTAAATCTTGTTTACAACTTATCGAAGGCTAAATTACCCTATTATCACTCACTATACTAAAGTGTTCTAAAATACTTTAACTAACTAACTTTAAGCACAACTGCTACTCAATATATGTTTACTGCAACTTTACGAATGATATTAAGGCAAGAATAATACTTATCAATCAGTAATTCCACTTGTTTATCAACTTTTCTGCACCACCAATTTCATCCTTTTTCTTCTTTTTATTTTGTTTCCTCCAACAATAAACCAACCGTTGTCTAATGATCAAGATTGATCGGTCAACGTAATATACAGATACAGATGCGATCTATCTCCGCCAAATATAGCCTCGATCAACTGTCGTGCTGCTTATTCCAATCTATTTTGCATCGCCAAAATACGAACAAACCTGACTATTACAGCATGTAAGACTCGTCCACTCCCTTGTTACATCACGGCTCGACTACGGCGTCTTGAGATGGTGCAGCGTTCTGCGGCCAGAGTCGTGCTGCGAATCAGGCGGGGCGACCGGCGAAGCATGACGACCGCATTGCAACAGCTCAACTGGTTGCCCGTGAAATATCGCATTTAGTACAAGTTATTCGTCATTGTGTTTCGCGTCCTCAACGAACGGACGCCGGCGTACCTTGCCTCGCTCATCACGCCGTACATGCCACGCTTCGCCCTACGATCTGCCGACCGTGCGTTGTTAGCCTTTCCGTGCCACAACCTCGAACGATATTGCCGCCGTTCGTTCTCTCGCGCGGGGCCAACCAACTCTGTGGAACGCACTAACTGAGGATCTGCGTCTGACCGAGTGCATGTACACATTTAAAGCGCGTCTTAAGACTCATTATTTCAAGCTTGCTTTTAATATCTAGTTCTCTACCATTCACTCTCCACATCGCAGTATTTATTATTACTATTATTTTGTACTATTATACCATCTTATTATTTTAATTATATTTACTCATTAATATTTTATTGTGTACTTATTTATTTATTACTATTATCTGTTATGTACGTCTTGATATTTTTAGCTTAGGTTTGTTTAGTACATTTTATATTTTAATGCAGCTGTAGCCTTTTTATACGTTTAATTAGCTTAATTAAATTATTATTTAAATAATTTATTAATTAATATTTTATTGTATATTTATTTATTACTATTATTATTTATGTATGTCTTCATACTTTTAGCTTAGATTTGTTTAGTACATTTTGTATTTAATGCAGTCGTAGTATTTTTATACGTTTAATTCTACTATGTACATTGTAGTAGCTATTAGCTGTCAACACCTTCGAGGTGAGTGTATAAATAAAGTATATTATTATCACAGATCCAAAAAAACATCTATCTGACTTATATAAACAATACTGTCAAGTACTCACTGTTTTACATAACAAACATACACTTATAAAATCAAAAGATGTGTCAGAAAGGCCACCGGCTCCATAGACTGTAATTATATCAATTGTAAATTGGGCAAGTGTTATAAGTGACACACTTCTTCTTGCCCTTTTCAACTTCAAAACTGTGACTTACAATTGTATACTTGGCATTTTTTTGTATTGTATATTGTGCATGTATTGTGTTATTTTTTAAATATTGTGCATGTATTATTATGTTGTTGTTGTTGAATAAACTTTCATTCATTCATAGATGACTTCCGAAATTATACTATCTAAAAGGCGTCGTCGTTATTTAGAGCGTGTATGGCGCAAATCGCGCTCGCCATTAGACAGGTCGCGCTATTCTAAGCAATGCCATCTCTGTAACAGACAAATGGCCAAAGCTAAATCAGATTATTATACAAATATGGTCATCAATAAGTCTGATAACCCGCGTCAGTTATGGAGCTGCATCGATAACATTCTACATAGACGGTCTGCTCCATCGGTACCTGATCATGTGTCAATTAAGTATCTATGTGATTCGTTCTCTAGTCACTTTAAGAATAAAATCAGTATTATTCGTTCTGCTTTCCCAGTTTGTACTTTAAATAATGTCAATGTGGACTTTCCACAAGTTAATTCTCTACTTGTATCATTTGAACTTGCAACAGTTAATGAAGTTAGGAACATAATTATGTCCTCCCAAATAAATCTTGTGCACTTGATCCATTTCCAACAATACTGCTAAAAGCATGTCTCGATGCATTAATTGAACCTATAACAAATATCGTAAATGCATCTCTTTGCTCTGGCTGTTTTCGTGATGACTTCAAATACGTCCATGTCACTCCACGTTTTAAGAAGTCATCTCTGCCTAAACAAGACCTAAACAGTTATATACCTATTTCTAACCTCAGTTTTATTTCCAAAATACTAGAAAAGGTTGTAGCAAGTCGTCTAAGGTCTCACATTAGCACACATGTCTTAACTAATGCGTCACAATCAGCATATAAACTGTTTCATTCAACAGAGACTGTCCTCTTAAAGGTTCATTATGACATTAATAATGGTAAAATGACTGCACTTACCTTACTAAATCTCTCTGGCGCATTTGACACGATTGATCACAGCATTCTCATTAAACGCTTATTAAAGTGGTATGGCATATTTGGCACAGCTCTAAGCTGGTTTTCTTAAGATCTAACTGATAGATGTCAAACTATAAATATTGGGAACTGCTTTTCAGCTGAACTGGCGACTTTATTTGGTGTTCCCCATGGTTCTGTTCTTGGGCCTTTACACCACGTCACTAAGCTCTGTTATACAAAGACATACATTGGATCATCATCTTTAGTGATTGCCTTCAAGATATCTTATACTACTTATGGATTTTGAGATTGACCAATCCTTTTGTTTTGATGAGCCTCTGAGCTTGGTTTCCAAGGATTTAGACGCAACAGAAGAAATCTTATTATTATTATTAATTAAAGCGTACCTTGTTTTTGCACGCCAACTCTTTGCGTTATCGTTTGCTTATATACTGTTTTGAGTTGCAGACCCCGGTCTGTAAATGACAACTTTATCTCGGGCATCTTACAATAAATTTCAATAATTTCAACCAATTGTTCAGTATGTTATGCTGATAAAAATAAACAATATATGTGTGAACCTGTTTTGATGTTAGACGCACAATATAAAACGCGTCGCTTACGGAAGTCAAATGTTAAATAGCCAATTAATTATATTACAACACAATGCTAGTAATTTTACCACGTTTAGCTATGTCTAAGTTAATTGCTTGTCTTTAGGGTGGCTTGGTAAGCCAATGCATGCAATCTTCATATTGGTGGCTACAATTAAAGTCGACACCTCAAGAATCGATTTGTCCGCAAGATCAATACACGATTGTACTAGCGTTGCATAAGTAAGTCGTAATTCGTTGTGGGCGATCTTTAGTCCCGTTATCAGTACACAGGGAACTGGTAGGGCCTACTTAATGCAAATTATGTTGGTTGAAAATGTGTACTAGGCACAACTAACAGTATTACACTATTATAAGTATATAAGAAACAACAGTAGTGGTAAGAGGTCCGCCATCCCCGGAAGTGACCTAAGATCAAAGGCTTTTTCGTTTTTTATAAGTAGAATTCCTACGTTTTTTATCAGTATGATTTAGCAACGTCAAAAAGTGATTGATGGGGGTCATGAGAAAGAGGGTGTCGCCATCTACTGAATAAAGATGGAATAAATAGGGTGAATGACGACCTCTAGTGGCTAATCAGGTACTAATTAGGATCAACCTCTAGTGACTAATCAGGTACTAATTAGGGTGGTTATGAGTAGCGCATTCACTAGAGGGTAGCACTAGCAATAGCTAAAACCCCCTAGTGACTGAAAAGCGTCGATGGTGGTGCGTATAGGTGATTGTGACGGTGTCAGTGCACCAGATGTCGCTATGGACGGAAAGTGGAAGCACCCTTTTACGTGTATAGTCTCCGGCCCTACGGGGTGTGGGAAGACTACTTTCGTTGTACGCCTGTTAAAGTTTGCTTCGTGTATGATTTCGCCGCCACCGGAGAAAATTCTGTGGTGTTACGGCCAGTGGCAGACCGCTTACGACTCTATGGCCGGCGTGGAATTTGTAGACGGTTTGCCGGATCCGTCGCTTCTGGACGCCAAAACGAGGACGCTTCTAGTGCTCGATGACCTTATGTCGGAGACCGATAGTAGCATCACGACTTTGTTTACTAAAAAAAGTCACCACTGCAACGCGTCCGTCGTACAGCTTTTGCAGAATCTCTTTCCGAAAGGGAAAGAAAATCGCACAATCAGTTTAAACGCGCAGTATATGGTCCTCTTCAAGAGTCCCCGGGACGCGGGGCAAGTAGGCCACCTGGCGAAGCAGATGTATCCGGGCAGTGTCAACTACATGGTGGAGGCGTACAAGGATGCCACGTCGGCCGCCTACGGTTACCTCCTGGTGGATCTGAAACAGGAAACGCCGGAAACCATGCGCCTGCGTACGGAAATTTTTCCCGACGACCCCGTTCAGTACGTCTATGTGCCGACGAGACTATAACAAAGGTGGGGCGCGCCGCGGCCGCCGTCATTCGACAGGATGACAGAGCGCGTGAAGAGGCACATCCTTGCCCTGCAGCTGTTGCGCCGCTACAAGGGGAATACGAATCTGAGAAAGGCGGTAATCACTCACGCGGACGCCGACCTCATCTGCAGTCTGGCCGACTGCGCGTATAACATCCTGCGAGGGAACGTGAAATTGACGCCTAACAACCGAAAAGTGCTGACAAAGTTCAGGAACAATTTGCGCAAGTTAGCGTCGAAAAAAGTACCCATCAAACGGAAGAGGGCCGTCCTGCAGACGGGTTCGGGCGCGTTTCTGACGGCGCTGCTGGCACCGTTGGCGAGCACCTTTCTGCCCCTCCTCAGGCAGGCTTTCGGTTGATGCAGCACGCGAAGAAGATGGCGCTGGTAGACCCCCGGTTGGTGGAGCGTCTACTGCCGTTACTATCGCAACCGACCACGACCACGTCGCGTGTGATGAGTAGCCTGGACGGCGATATGAAAGCCGTTCTCGAGCGTGCCGATTTATCCGAAGGCGAAAAGGTGGTGGCGTACAATCAACTGCTGAGTCGTTACAACGCCATGGAGGCGTCTCGCGCGCAGCAGCCGATGCGTGTGTCCGTAGTGAAGAACGAGTCGTCGTCCGATCAGCCGCCGTCGCCGTCGCCGCCGCCGCCACCACCACCACCTACGTCCGATCAATTACCGGGGGAGATGGAGAGCGAGGCCGTGAAGAGCGTACCGAAAGTGCTGAAAGAAAAGGCCCGCCTCCTGTTGGCCCGACTGAGGGCCGACCCGCTGATTCGCTGGAACGATCGAGCGGAACTCGTGTACGCCGGTACGCCTATTGCCGGAAGTAATATGGTAGATCTCGTGAACGATCTCATGCGAACGCGTAAGACGGCCCCCGCGCCGGTTGGCTGGGAAGCGTTCGGCGACCATATAAGGCGGCTGAACGTCCCTATGGAATTCGTCGGCAACCCCCAGCGTCGGGCGTATATACAGCGCGAGCAGAAGCGAAAGGGGCGCACTCGGTCCGTCGAGCGCGAGCAGAAGCGAAAGGTGCGCACGCGGTCCGTTGAGCGTACGCCGTGGTCCAGCTTTTAGTGTGTCCCGTAGAGGATGCCGCCCGACCGAAGATCAGTACTCGTTGTCGTCGTAGCAGTCGTAATTGCGGCGGTCATCGTCGCCGTCCTCTTGTTCGCCGTATCGTCGTCGTCGCCGCCGCGCATCCCATGGTGTCCCGGCGGACTCGTGGTGCGCAACGAGACGGCCGGCGGTCTCGTGGTGCGCAACGAGAGCACCAACAACGCGACGACCTACTGAAGCGCGCCTACTTCGACCCGAAACGGGCAGGCAGTTATGGTGGCGTCGATGCGTTGCGCCGGTCGGTCGCGGTGCCCAAGCCGGCCGTTGGGCGGTGGCTGGCGGCGCAGGACGCCTATACGCTTCACAAGCCGGTTAGGCGCCGATTTAAGCGTCGTCGCGTTATCGTGGGCGGTCAAAATCAGCAGTGGCAAGCCGATCTCGTCGACGTGGCTAAACTGAAAAAGCACAACGACGGCATAGCGTTCCTACTGACGGTCATCGACGTCTTCTCGAAGCGGGCGTCGTGCGTTCCGTTGAAGCGCAAATCCGGTCCGGCGCTCGTCGCGGCCTTCGAGGGGCTGCTGGCATCGTCGGCGCCACCGCACGTCCTGCAGACCGACAAGGGGACGGAGTTTCTGAACAGGCCCCTTCAGACGCTTTTGAAGGCGCGCGGCGTCCACCATTTCGTGACGCACAACGAGGAGACGAAGGCGAGCGTCGTGGAGCGATTCAATCGTACGCTGAAGACGCGCATGTGGCGGTACTTCACGAAGCATCAGACGCTGAGGTTCGTGGAGCCGTTGCAGGACTTCGTGCGGTCGTACAACAACGCCTATCATCGAAGCATCGGTAGGACGCCGGCGAGCGTCGACGCGTCGAATCAGGAGAGCGTGTGGCAGCGTCTGTACGGTGGCGGTGGGTGTCAAAAAAACAAAAGCAAGCCGAAACTGCGAGCGGGGGATCGCGTACGCATCAGCAAGGCGAAGGGCGTCTTCAAGAAGGGGTACATGCCTAACTGGAGCGAGGAGCTCTTCACCGTCGTAGATTTGCACCCGACCGACCCTCCTGTTTACCGACTGATGGACGACGCCGGCGCGACACTGGACGGCACCTTCTATGGGCTGGAGCTACAAAAAGTGATCGTTGCGAAGGACAAACTATATCGGGTGGAAGCCGTTCTACAGAGACGACGTCGACGACGCGGTAAGGGCGAAGAGGTGCTCGTCAAATGGTTCGGCTATCCGGCCTCGTTCAATAGCTGGATCGACGCCAAGGAGCTCGTGGATTATAAGGGCTGATGATGACGACGCGTTGGATGCGCCACGCGGGGTGCTGGCGTCTGCACGAGGCGGGGCTGTGCAACGGCTTTTCGTTTTTTTTTGTAAGGGGACCGTGCTGTATTAGTAGACTGCCGAGGCGAAGGGAGGAGGCGCATCACCACCACCGTCGCCCCCACGCCCGTCGACGAACTCGCTCTATGGTGTGCCTGCGCGGATAAAGGAACGTCGCCGTAGCGTCGGACGGCAGTAGCGCGATGTGTACGGACGAGACGACAGCAGCAGCAGCAGTAGCAGCCAATGCAGAAGTCGCCCACCGCCGACGACTCAGGCACATTTGTCGCTACACCCGCCGACGCCTCATGCGTCTCTGTGCCTGCGCCCGATGCCGTCGACGACTCCTCCGTCACGAGCGTTCCTTGGCGTCTCTGCGGCAACGAATGCCCTAAGGCCGAGATCGTCTTCCTGTGCCAGATCGTCGTCCTGTACACGGTGATCGTCGTCAGTATATACAATCTAACGCGCGGCACGGGCGACTCCAATCTGTGGACGGCGCTGCTGAGTAGTTGCCTCGGCTACCTACTGCCGAGTCCGTCTATGAGGAGGCGCGATGGCGTCGACGTCTGACTTTTACGTCACGTTGCCGAGCAACGCGTCTATGAAGGCGCACCCCAAAAACACGTTGACGCACTACACGACGAATTTGCCGCACCGCGTCGACCTGTTGGGTGAGTGGGAATGCGGGCTGGTGTCGCTACAGTATACGCATAGCTGGTACAATGTGAGGCCGGTGGATACCTACTTCTTCGTGGCGTGCGAGAGGGGGGAGGTGGGCTTTTTCACCACCGAGGACGGGGGAAAAATTGCCCGGCAGGCCAACATTCCGCACGGCTTTTACAACAACGCCAAAAAGCTGGTGCGCAAAATCAACGAGGCGTTGTCGAAACTGTGCACCGACACGGTCAAGGTGCGACTAGTGTACAGCGCCATCACTAATCGGATGACGTTGCTTCTATCGCCGGGCGTCGAAATTAACATGCCGCGGGACGGGCGCCTGAAACAGATACTAGGCTTCGAGTCGGACTATATCGCGAGTTACGGGACGCCCGCGGACGGCAGCGACCTGCCCCCGGGGTACCTGTTCGAGTGCGAGGCGGACCACCCGGTGGACCTGAGCGGCGGCGTCGACACCCTGTTCGTGTACACGGACATCGTGGAGACGCGCATCGTCGGCGACGTATTTGCCCCCCTCATTCGAGCCGTTCCCGTCCACGGTTCGAACGGCAGCATCGTATCGAACATCTTCGACCGCGTCCAATACGCGCCGCTCCTGCGGCGCCAATTCGATTCGATTGAGATAGATATAAGAGACGACCTCGGTCAGTCGATACCATTTGAGAACGGAAAAGTCGTGACGACGCTTCACGTCCGACGCCGCAAGTCGAAACTGTTCTGACGATGACGCGAAACGTGTACGAGGACTACTACACGCGGCAGGTCGGCGGTGGCCTGCCGGTGTTCGTAGGCGCCCGAGCGCAGCGAGGCCACGGACTGGGTAATCTCTTTGGCAGCCTGTTTCGAAGTGCCATGCCGCTTATCAAGAGAGGGGCCATGGCGCTGGGTAAGCGCGCGCTCAAGACGGGCGTGCGCGTGGCGCAGGACGTCGTCGCCGGCGGCAATCTGAAGCAGGCGGTGAAGAGGCGTGCGAGGGAGGCGGGCGCCGACCTTCTCGACGGGCTGCTGAATGCCCCGCCGCCGAAAAAGCGACGACGACGCATAAAGCCGCCCGGCAAGCCGGCGACGGCCAGCAAGAAGAGGCGCCGTCGAAAGAGGCCGAGCGACGACGTATTTCCCGCGTAGTAGCTACATAAGTCCGACCGGCAAGGCGGCACCGGACAGTAAGGGCAGGCGCCGTCGAACGAAGCAGACGTAGTAGGATGGCGTTCGTGCATCGGCAGTCGTGCGAGGGCGTAAAGTCCGAACTGGACCTGTTCAGTGTGCCGACGACGCAGACGAGCATCGAGAGCGGCCAGTGGATCGATCACCAGCCGCTGACGGCCCTCGACGCTGGCGGCCCCCTCGAGTTTCTCATTCCGGGATCCGGAGACGACTATCTGGACCTGTCGTCCGTTAGACTGTACGTGCGCGCCAAGGTGGTGAAGGGGGACGGGACCGCGCTCGCGAACGACAGCGTCGTGGCGCCCGTCAACAATTTCCTGCATTCGATGTTCAGTCAGGTCGACGTGACGCTGAACGGCACGCTCGTGACGCCGTCGTCGAATACGTACCCGTTTCGGGCCTACATCGAGACACTGCTCAGTTACGGACCCGACGCCAAAAAGTCGCAGCTCGAGGCCGACCTGTGGTGCAAGGACACCGCCGGGCGCATGGAGGCGACCAACAACAACAACGGCGGGTTCGCGCATCGGCACGATTTCGTACACGAAAGCCGCGAGTTCGACATGATAGGGCGCCTGCACGTCGACGTGCTCATGCAGAACCGGTGCCTGGTGAACGGCGTCGACCTGAAGATGCGACTGGTGCGCAGCAAGGACGCCTTCGCGCTCATGGGCGACGTCGCCGATCCGGGGTTCAAAATCGTTCTGCTGGAGGCCTACCTGCAGGCGCGCAAGATCAAGTTGAATCCGGCCGTCCAGCTCGGTCACATCAAGGCGCTGACGCACGGGACGGCCAAGTATCCGATGCGCCGCGTCGACTGCAAGGTGTTCTCGATACCGCAGGGTACCGCGTCGCACACGCACGAGAACGTCTATCTGGGGACGCTCCCGCGACGCGTGTTCATGTGCCTGATCGACAACGACGCCTACAACGGGGCCTACGATAAAAACCCGTTCAACGCGAAGCACAACGACATAAACTTCTTCGCCCTCTACGTCGACGGACGCCAGGTGCCGAGCAAGCCGCTGCAGCCGGACTTCGCGCATCGGCGCTACATCCGAAGCTATATGAACCTGTTCGCCGCGACGGGGAAGGCGTACGAGGACGAGGGGTTCGATGTGACGCGCGGCGAGTTCGGCAGCGGCTACACCATATTCGGCTTCGACCTGTCGCCCGACTGCTGCGACGGCGAACACTTCAACGTCGTGCGTACGGGGAACCTGCGCGCCGAGATCCACTTTGTGCACGCGCTCGCCCGGACGGTGAACGTCGTCGTGTACGGGGAGTTCGAGACGGTGCTCGAAATCGACAAGAACCGGAACGTCGTGTACGACTTCTGAGATGGACACGTTTCAGCTGATGCGTCGCCTGGCGATCGACGCGTACACTAAAAACATCGTCGTCGGCGTCGTGCCCAAAGACGAGCTGCCGGGGCGGCGGCTCACCGCCTACCCGACGGCGTTCGTGTGCAACACCGACGACGGCGACGAACCGGGCGAGCACTGGGTGGCCGTCTACGTGGGAGCCGACCGGCGAGGCGAGTACTTCGATTCGTACGGCCGTCCGCCGCTGCACGCCGACTTCCGCGCCTTCCTGAGCCGCAACTGCGACTCGTGGACGCACAACGACAAGCGACTGCAGAGCGGCGTATCTAACGTGTGCGGACAATATTGCGTCACCTACCTGCTCTTACGGTGCCGCGGAATGCCGCTAAGCGGCTTCCAGTGCCTGTTCGGCCCCGATAGGGTGGCCAACGACTGTCTCGTATTCGACTGGCTAAAGCCTCAATGAACGCTGCCTATTATCGCTTGTTGCTATTATTAGACGACCGAGAATCCGAACCGACTTTGTCGGACCCGCCGGTCGCGGGCTCCTCGCCGCGCTAGGCAGGCAAGACCGAAGTAGTGAGGTTGTATTGTTGCGCTATCGCTTGCTATTACCGAAGTTAAATAAAACGCTGAAAACTGTACCGAGTGTTCACATTTTTATTCGCATACATACATAGACCCCCTAGGTAGGGGTCCCTACCCCTAGGTAGGGGTCCCTACCCCTAGGTAGGGGTCCCTAGGTAGGGGTCCCTACCCCTAGGGAGGGAGGGAGGTCCCTCGTTATACGAGTATCGGCACCGTGGTGACGCCGTCGTCGAGCACGCGCCGTTTGGCGTAGAAGTAGCTCAGCGCCGCGCGCTCCTGAACGTACGTCAGCACGGACGACTCCTTCACTTGGAAGCCGCGGTTCCGGCCGCCTCCGCTCCTTTGGTGGCGCAGCACGTCGAGGAAGGCGTCCTTGTCGACGTCGTTCTGACGCTTGCTCAGCCCCTTCGTACTGTACTTGTCGCCGTCGTCGCCGCCGAAACAGTAGTACGTCTTGCTGCAGAGCGCGACGATTCCGCGGCCGGACCATTCCTCTTTGAAGAGTCCCGGCGTTCGCTTGTCGTACCGGCGCCGACGCGCGCAACACTCGGCGGGCGTGTCCCACGTTCGGCCGGCGAGCCGGCACCGCAAGTACGCCTCCGCGTGCGCGTCGCAGTGTTCCGACGGGAACCACTCGCCGCGGTGACGAAAGTAGTGTTCGCGCTTGGCCGCCGCCACGAGCTCGTCGAGTTGGCGCCCCGCGAGGCTCAAATACGCCGAGTCTGTGTCCATCGCGCAGTACTGGAACAGGGGACGCGGAATGTAAGCGGCGATAAAGTCGTAATAAAACTCCAGCATGCGCAGTTTGGCGTACTGTAGTACGAAGTAGCCGATCTGGTTGGGCAGCGCGTACCGGACGGTTCGCTTGTTCAGCGCCACCTCGTAGAGGCCGTCGGGGACGACGACGTCGAGCTGACGGAAGCGACGATTATTTATCAGCGTCGAGGCGCCGGCGGCCGTGCAGAACTTGATGTTGCGGTGCAGGTCGACGCGCGTGATCGTCTTCCCGTATGAACTGTTGCCGAGCAGTTTAAACGTGTCGGCGATGATGGCCTTGTCGGGGTCGTCGTCGCCCGCGCGTCGCGCGGCGGAGACCGTGTCGCCGAAGCGACGAAAGCACGCGACCGGCTCGTACTCGACGATCTGGTAGACGCGCTCGACGACGAGGCCGTGCCGCAGATACCACCGCAGCAGCGGCGTCGCGAGTAGAATCTTGACGCCGAAGAAGCTCCCCACGAGCGTGCGCTGAGGCCGGACGAGGAGGTCGTGCGTTTCGGCGTAGCGACGCATGAACGGGCTGAGATCGTCGCGCTCGATGTAGGCGTTCTTGAAGATCGGCTGCATCTCGGCGAAGGTGTCGCGCAGCGCCGTCGGCACGGCGATGTCGCACTCGACGAGACCGAACAGCGTGCCGTCGAGCACGGCCTTCAGGATCGTCGACCGCGTCACGGCGCCGTCGCCGGCCCAGCTCCGCGGTGTCGGCGGCGGCGGCGGACGCGTCGCGCGCCACTGGCACTCCCACATCTCGACGACGGCGACGAAGCGGCGAAGGTAGGCCGTGACGGCGGCCGTCTCGGCGTACAGTTGGCTCATCGGCTTACCGTTCACCGCGTTCGTCTCCCTCCCCGTGCACGGACAGCCGTGGAAGAAGCACCCTTGGAACTGGTACGCCGTCCGCGTCGCGCCACACCAGCCGTCGACCCGGTACTTGCCGACGCGCTTCTCGCGCCCGTTGAGCTGGTGACGTATGTGGGCCCCCGTCCGTCCCGCCTCCCACGTCAGCCACTCGACGGCCAGGCGGCCGTAGCGGTGTACGCGCTCCGGTCGAAAGGCGTTGTCAGCGCGCCGGCGCGTGAACCACCCCGTCGGCATCTCCTGCGTGATCGCCCATAGATAGAGGCCGTTCGCGTCGAAGCCCACAATAGAGCGACAGGGGCGCGCCGACTCGCCGTACTCCTCGCGCCGAAGGGCGGTCACGCCGGCCTCGTGATAGCGCGCGAAAATGATCGAGGGGCCACCGACGATCTGCGACTGTAGGAGCCGGTGCAGGTCCTTGTTCGACTCGTTGAAGAGCGTGAAGTGGAGCGACGACGGTAGATCGTTGAAGAGATACAGCAGCGTCAGGCCCGGCACGCTGATGGCGTCCTTGAACATGTCGATGCGGCGCTGCCGATAGAAGGCGAACTGCTTGTCAAGGGCCTCCAGGAACGGCACCACGTCCCTATTGTTATACCACACGAGGTAGTCCCGCAGCGTCGTCATCCCCTCGTCGCGCCATACCCGCGCGCAACCCTCGTAGTCGGCGGCCGAAATGCCTTCGCACTTCAGGCGGCTGTAGAAGGCCTCGCGCGGTGGCAGCCGGGTCTCGGCCAGTTTACGTGGGTCGTCGAGGTACTCGTAGGGGAAGTGCCCCTTCGTCGTCTCGCAGCCGTAGGCCTTCAGAAACCGGTCGTAGGTGACGCCGGGGGCCAGGTAGTTGGTGATGTCCAGGAACTTGAGCGTCGCCGTCGTCAGGCACATGAAATTGTTCTGACGCTTGATCGTGAACGCCGACGAGATGTCCTGCGCGGCGTCGGTCATGAACAGGGGCGTCAGATATTTCTTAACGACGTTCAAGTCGTACTTTCCCGAATTGAAGCCGAGGACGGGGAGGCGGCGCAGGTGCTGCCACAGACGGTCGCCGAGCGCCGTGTACGGGCTCTTATCGAGCTCCGCCACCGTTGCGTGCGCCCTCCATTCGGCGTCGAGCGCGTCGATCGCCTCGAAGGTCGCGTCGAACGACGGCCGCAGTGCCGCGCACGCCGCCTCGCTCATGGTCTCCAGGGCGTCGATCAGGCGCTTCGCGAGGTCGCCCGAATCGCCGGACGTCACGAAGCAGCGCGCCGACTTGTGTCCGGGGACGTTCGAGGCGACGCTCACGCTGAGTAGTTCGTGTCGCGCTATCCACCGGCGTTTGGCGCTGTCCGCCGGCAGATCGTGATCGTCGAAGTAGCACTCAAAATCGTATGTCGCCCTGTACGGATAGTAGCGCAGGCGTTCGTCCACGTAGACGCCCTCGTCCTCCAGCTGCTGAAACACGGACGGCGTCGGATGGTAGACGCCGCCGGGAAAGACGTGGCGAACGCCGCCCTCGCACGTCGCCTCGTGACTCCGCAGCCGACTGGCGGTGCGCCACAGCGAATCGCCGCACTTGCCGCATCGATACGAACGACAGAACAGCGACACGTCGGCTATGAAGGAATAGTGCGTTCCGAATAGATTGACGCTCATGGTGGCCGGGTAGCGATGGAGGGAGCGGCGGACCACTTCGGCGGTGGCGTCCTCCGCCGCCGACAGCCGATACACGGTCACATTCGTTTCGAAGGCCGCCTCCACCCGGTCGAGTTCGTTCAGCGGGACGCCGGCGAACGCGCAGTAGGGTTGATCGCCGTAGTCGGCGTAGAGCCTTAAGGCGGCGGCCGTCAAATCGTCAGCGCGAAAGTCGGCGCCCCGATGCAGCGCCAGACAGCGGAAGAGGCACAAGTTGTCGGCATACGGATGCCCGCGGCGATCGTTCACTAGGCTGACGAGGCCCGCGTTGTGGCGCAGATAGGCGGGGAGGGGCTGCTGACGGGCGCATCCGATAGGATGGTGGATGATGGCGTTGAGAAAATACGTAACGTTCGTTACCAACTCGGCGATCCACCCCGAGTCGGGGCGCTGCGCAATCACGTACTGCAGAACGTCGGGCTGACGGGTGGCTTCGAGGAAGCGTTCGAATGACGCGGCGTCGGAAACGAGGACGGGTGACTCGAGATAGCGGCCGCAACAGTTACACGAAGAATGGTAGTAACGTAGTCGGCCCGTCTCCCTGTGGCGCAGAATAAACCCGTACGATAAGTTTATTTTAAAGGCACGAGTCTGCGCCTCGAACATCAGTCGTAGTTGGGCGTCGTGCGCGGTCGTAGTCACGTGACCGGTCAAATGGAAATTATACCTAGATTGAACGGGTCCGCGCTCCACAGACGTACGGATACTCGCCCAGTAGTCGCGCACGACGCTCTGTAGGTCGTCGTCGGCGTCCGGTCGATTTGGGGGCCTCTCAGCGGCGTCTCCGCACAGACGCAGATGCCGCAACATATTGGTGCGCTGCGCGAACGCTTGATTGCATTTCGGGCATACGTGTTCATCGCTGACGCATGTTTTTAGATGCTGCGTCAAATTAAAAAGACGGACGAACGATCGATCGCATTTCGGACACACGTGCATCGTCGGTCTAGGCGGCGCTCTATTAACTACGACGGAGGGGCGTGTAGACGCCCTTTATAAGGCCACCCTAAACCCCGCTAGGGGGCTTTTCTAAGCGGTGTTCTCTGCTCCGTCAGGTGGCGACACAGACAGGTGGCAGCGCCGCGGGATGCGTTTGGCAGGGGCGCCCAGCGGACAAAGTTTTTGTTTACGTTTTGCGTCAGGTGGCGACACCGACAGGTGGGCAGCGTCGAGGGATACTGTCAGTGGCGGCCTAGTTTTTGTTTACGTTTTGACGCCCGAATACGACGGCAAAGTTTTGTAGTAGAAATTGTGGCTGTCAGCGGCAACGTTTTTGTAGTAGAAATTTCGCCTAAGTTTACGTTTTGTAGTAGCAATTTCGCCCGTCAGGGGCGCCCGAATACGACGGTTTGTAGTAGAAATTTCGGCCGTCAGCGCCTGCCCCCCACGGCAAAGTGTTTTTTTATAGAAATTTCGGCCGTCACCCGGAGTGTTTTGTGGGCGGCAGCCGCCATTGGACAGGCATTGAATGTCGTGCGGTTTTTTTGGATGGTAACAACAGAAGGCGGGAATTGATTTTCATACGTTTTATTAAGCAGTCTCGTACTACATCACGACAGTAAGGCTTTATGCCACAGCAGCGTAAATAATAAGGCTCTAACAACGGCCTATAGCAAAATGTTCATCGCTACTAAGGGGGCGCTTATGCCACAGCGGAGTAAATAATAACGCTTTAGGAGCTATAGGCCGCTGGTAATACTGCACAGCGACCATTCCTGCTAATGTTCATCAGCGGCGTATATGCGAAGGCGGGAATTGATTTTCATACGTTTTATTAAGCAGTCTCGTACTACATCACGACAGTAAGGCTTTATGCCACAGCAGCGTAAATAATAAGGTTCTAACAACGGCCTATAGCAAAATGTTCATCGCTACTAAGGGGGCGCTTATGCCACAGCGGAGTAAATAATAACGCTTTAGGTGCTATAGGCCGCTGGTAATACTGCACAGCGACCATTCAATTTCCTGCTAATGTTCATCAGTGGCGTATATGCCATAGCAAAATGTTCAGACTGTAAACAGTAAAGAGGCTTTATGCCACAGCAGAGTAAATAATAAGGCTCTAACAACGGCCTATGGGCGGCGGAACGCTTATGCCATCATTCAATTTTCCTGCTAATGTTCATCAGCGGCTTCATGCCATAGCGAAATGCACTGTTCATAGCGTTCATACGTCGAGGCATGCCCTTTTCATCAGGTAATACTGTACGGCGACCTCCAACAGAGCACGGTCGAACGGCGCCGTCCAATCCGTCCCCATGAGCCAGTCGGCTACCTGGCGCAGGAGCGCGCCCTCCGAAGCGCGATCGCCGCGCACGCAACGATCCTCCAGCACCGAGAGTATACGAATAGCAGGAAGCAACAACGTCTGCTGTAGAAAGCTGTCGAGTGACGCTGAAAAAAAGCACACATTCAGGGCCGCCGCGTTTTCGTACAGAATGTTATACCGCCGGCTCGGCTTCCTCCCCCTGTAGCCGCGCATGTGCACGAAGGGGCACCCCTCCTCCGGGGGGCACTCACCACATTCTTGTCGCGCTGTGTCCATCACGCGCTCACCGACTAGCTCAGCAAACGTGGACATCATGCATCGCTGACGACCGGCGTATGAATGCAGAACGCTCCACTCCGAGTCGGTCTGAAGTGTGCCCACGACCACAGGGCGATTGTTACGGGCCCACGGTATGAAGTCTTCCGACGAGACGGACAGCACGGCCAGCGGCAGTGGTGACGATAGCACGGTCGCGGAGGCGTCCGCTGTCGCCGCCGGGCCTATTGGCACAGCGGCTGCCTCGTCTGGACCCACTACCACCACCACCGGGGTTAATGCAACGTACGTGGGCGTCCCGGCGTCGCTCACCAGGTCGTGCGGTGGCATGGGCTGCGCGCCGTCCACTGTCGGCCAGCAGTACGATAGCACTTCTTCGGCTCTCCCCAGCGGTGGAGGGTCGACGGCAAGGCGTGGCGTTGCTTCCTTCTTAGCGCACTTCTCGGCAGGGGGTGCGCACTCGTCAGCAGCGTCGATAAGGCCGCGCAACGCAGCAGCAATTACAGCGTCCTACAGAAGAATAACCAAAGCAGCAATTAGGTCTACAGAACACTAGCCAAACGTTAGTCATTCAAACGGTCTCGCTCCCCTTCTTCGTCACGACCCGCACCTCACGGACCGTATACGCATCCAGTATGCCACCCCACACGACCTTGTGTATGGTCAACTCCAAGACGGTGCCAACCAGGCTCGCCACAAAGCTACTGCGCAACTGGTCGGGCAACAGGGCCGACACATGGTCGGCATTGTAATCGCCTATCGCCGAAATAGCTTCGTCGAACAGGGTGATCCAAATGCTGGCCTCCGTGTCGGTGTCCTTTTCGTCTTCCACCAAAACGCGCACCGAAAAATACGTCTTCGTCGTTGCCTGTATGCCGTGTACAGCGCACGCCTGGCCACCACTTACTAGACCTCTCACTTTGCGCTTGCAAATGCCACAGCCCATGTACGTGCATTTGCTTTTCCAAGCCACCCCAACGATTGTTAGCGGGGTAACAATCTTATACGTGCCATCGCACGACAGCACGAACTCCTTCAACGACACTTCGTCGGGCGCACTCACCACGGCCTCGAAAGTAGGCGCCTCGTTGGCCGTCGGAAGCGCCTTCGCGCTGGCCTCCGACGCCGGCTTCGCTTTGCCACCCGACGCCACCGTTGGCACCTCCCTCAGCTTGCTGCCTCTCTTTGGTGGCGCCTCTCCGTGCGCGACAGGCGGGGACATGATCAACAACGCTCTGCAACAACAACAAAACGGCAACGGCGGCAACACGACAGCGACAATATTTAGACGTTCTCCGCCCGGTTCCTATATAAGCGCGTTGCACGCGGCCCGCACATGGCCCCCGTGCACAAACGCACGCGAGCCACAAAGCGGCCGACTCTTACAAGGTTACTAAAACTGAAAAAAATCTCTCGGTCAGTCTAGTGCACTAACAGAATGGCACTTTTATTTCCTAATATAAAGTCACCATAAGATTCTCTAGACCCCACTGACTATTATAGGCCGCTTAGTTTGCTCACATTTCACATTTAACGGTCGTTTTAAAGACTTACAAACAGTTACATAAGCGCTTTATATAAACAGTGACGTCAGCACCTTATGTAAGGCTATGGCGTACGTGTCTAGGGGGCCGCGCGCAAAACAGCGGCTCAACAACTGCGCAATTCATTTCTCACTATGGAGCCAACCGAACAAGTTGGTAATTATGCGGCCAATTCTCATCAGGCGCAAAACAGGTACGTTTTGCTAACTCACTGACTTTCATTGCTAACTCACCTAACACTGACTTTCATCGCTCACTTTCTTTTATAACGTTCACTATTTTTTCAGCAATCCGCCTCCCCAAAACGCCGGACTCGGTACGCCCCAAGTCGTCGTGAATACGCCTCCCCAAGTCGACGTGATTGCGCCTCCCCAAGCCGCCGGCGATATTCCACCGCCTGCCTCTATGCGTCTACCCCCACCACAAAGCCGCCCCGGCACAAGGTACGTTTAACGATAATTTACCTTTATTTTGCAGACTTTCGATAAAAAGCTATAGCGCCCCACTATTTACAAACGCCTCGCTACCGACTTAATGTTTTTTTACAGGCCCTAACCTAAACAGAGACGCACCGTTACTTTAATACTTTTTTTCATACTTGCAGACGAAACATCGCCGGCTTCGATACCCTACATATAGGACGCGGACAAACCCTTGCGAGGCCCTCGCATCGAAACGGCTTTATTCATAGATCGCATAGAATAAATTTAACCCCAGCCGATCTGCTTATGATAGATAGAGGATCGCGCGCCGATCGACCTGGGACATTGTACCTTGGGCGTCGCCGACCGCATCACAGCCCTTAACACTGTTTCCGTCTCCACAGATGAACCCCCCGTGCGCCAGTATCACTAATTAAACTTTTCCTCATTCCCCTGCAGAGACCTCTACGTGATAGATCGGAGCCTGGTGCATCGACGCTATAATATCGGCCGGGGCACTATACTGCACCATGTTGGACCTTCCCCCCGCCCGATCACGTTCACCTCATCCCGATGCCGTCACCAGCCCCTCTTGGCCGTTGAGCCGCAACGACGGCCACCACCCGAACAAGACAGTGACGATTCACTCGAAGAGTTCGAAGAAAACTTCGACGATGACTTCTACCCCGGCTACACTGATTTAGAAGTTATTGCGGCCGGCAACCCCTTCCCAGACACTTTCGCACAACCATTCTCATTTGCGGATATTTGTCCAGCCCCTGAAATTCTACCCCCCTCATTTGCCCCACCCATCCCAGCACATCTTTCCGTGCATTTAGGCTTTCCGCCACAACCCCCGGGGCGACACGGCTTTGGCCCACCGCCGTGATAAATGAACCAATACAATTTATTTCTCACCGTTTATTGTTTTCCGTGTTTCCTTTCACACTCCGCCAGCATTCCAAATCACACACGAATAATCCACCTATTCGTCGTTGCAACAACGCCCAAGCCACAAGCTTAATACACGCGCACAGGCCAATCTGACAGCGCCGGCCCCCAGCTGCTATAACGATATTGCACGCGTATCAGCGCCCACCAACTGTGTTTCCAACTTACACACGATAAAGCCAGCGAACGCCACAGGCTAAATACGCGCACACACAGACCACCAACTGCAATAACACACGAATAATTCCACCTATATTAATACGCGCACACACACACAGGCCAATCTGACAGCTCCGATATTGCACCGCAATTGCACGCGTATCCATCAGCGGTGCCGCAGCTAGCACTGACAGGCAATATCCACATCAGCGCCAGAACAAACGCGCACCACGAAAAATCCGGCCTTCCGTGCCGCAGCCAGCACTGACACATCGGTGCCAGAAGCTTATTACAAGCGCGCGCCTCGAAAAACATTTATCCGTCAAACCAATGCACATAAAATCCTGCAGCCTGACATTCGACACCGCCATTTGCCAGTGAGACGTGAAAACCAGGCCACCAGGCGTAATCTAAACCGCGCGGCCCCACCTCCACCACCGCACCGTTCTAGAAGCTTCTAGAAGGTTCTAGAACCTTCCCGCGCGTCATTATTTTAAACTCGCTGATCTCCAGGGGTGTCACTTCACTCTAAAATCTTTCCCACCTCCCGTGCACGTAATTAATACTAATAGGTCACTATTTACTATTTTTAGTCATTGTTAACGTTCTCCTCCGATAATTGCGCTACTCATTTGTTACTAATTAGTACTTAATTAATTAATTAATTAATTACCCTAATTAGTACCTGATTAGCCACTAGAGGTCGTCATTCCCCCTATTTATTCCATCTTTATTCAGTAGATGGCGACACCCTCTTTCTCATGACCCCCATCAATCACTTTTTGACGTTGCTAAATCATACTAATAAAAAACGTAGGAATTCTACTTATAAAAAACGAAAAAGCCTTTGATCTTAGGTCACTTCCGGGGATGGCGGACCTCTTACCACTACTAACAACACCAAGGCCTCGGCAGTCCATGGCAATTGCCAGTGGATTTTGTTTACGAAAACATGTGCATGCAAAGAGTCTATATTATGTACAAATATACACCACAGCCTGTTGGCGTGAAGACATACATAACAACATTGTAATAACGAGTCACGAGTGATAAAAATGACGCAATCTGGATTATTGTTATTAATGTATTGAACGTGTATCGACGCATCACAGAGTCACACGGGCATGCGCACAACCCATTGGCTCTGTCATAGTTTCTATACAAATGCCATGCTCAAGACAAACAAGCTTATAGTGAGTTGCACAGTAACAACAAAATCAGTACACTGAATTGCAGATAAGTGAAACACTAGTTTCCGTTCGTGGAAAGGACCATTTGGGGGACTTCCGGTGGTGAATTGATTTGAATTTGGTGCAGCAAACTTGCGAAAATATAAGGATATTTGATCAAGATAAGTGGTATTATTGAGCGTATAGGATACATAACGTAATTATAGATATATATTAAGCAATATTTTTTGTTAAAAGTTAGCTAGAGGGAGTAATCTAGGGTAGATTAAAAGTAGGCGATTTGCGAGCGATAATTGGGGACGTTAATGTAATCGGAACGTTGTTTACAAAGTAGGTCACTGGCGAAGTTAGCGTACCGTGAACGACAATAGAATAGCGTTATTTGAGATAATCGGTGTAGTTAGATGAGTAATTAAAACCTGAAATAGCAATCTTTTAAAGTGTATACTAGTACACAGGAAACAGTCTTTGTAAAGACTACCTTGTATCTAAGCCTAACTTGAATACATTGTCATCGACATCGTAACTAGGTAAGGCACGGTGTGTCACTGTGTGTTAACAAATATAACTAACTATAACCTAAACAATCTGGTGTAAATTGTACACAGAAAAGTCTTTTCAAAGACTACATAAAACTACTTTGAACATAAATAAATTCTGATATGGCACCTTGCAAGCGGCAACTCAGGGCAAAACGACACCTAGTTTGCAACGACTGCCAGAGCTGGGTGGATTTTGCGTTGTCTGGCTGTCCAAAATCATGGGCAGAGACCAAAGATGACGGATTCACCTTTCGGTGTATGGGGTGTTTGAGGGTGGAATGTCTGATGAAGGAGGTGTGTAAGTTGACGGATATAGTGAAGGAGATGGAGGCGAGACTCAACATAGAAATAGATGGAGCAGAGAGGGATGACGCGGAGAGAGTTGAGAATTCTACAACACAGAAGGAGCAGAGTTGTGACACGGAGACTGAAGAAAGGAGACTGAGAGGAAGGAAGGTGACCGGTGTGAAGGAACAAGACATTGAGAAAACAGAGGGACGGAGGAAAAGTGTTCGGCAGAGGAAAAGAAAACGGGCCAGTGGGGATAGATCAGCAGGTAGTCAGACTGTAGAGAACGAGGAGAGACACGACAGCGATACAGGTGGTGAAGAGGTAGATACCACAGAGGCAGTTGGTAAGACTGTGAGACAGAAGACTGATGGAAGAAGACAGAGTGTTCAGCAAAAAACAGAAAACATGACATGCGTGAAGGTGACAGGGGAGAAAGTGACCGTAGTGAAGGAGGTAGCCGGGGAAAAGGGACGGGAGAGGAGAGAAGAAAATGTGATGGGAGGAAAGAAGAAGGGACGAAAGGAAGTGAGAGTAAATGTGCTAGAAGAGAAGATGACAGGAGGAAAGGGGATAAGAGAAAACGCGACAGGAAAGAAGGGAATGGAAGAGAATGTGACAGGAGAGAAGATGGCAAGAGGAAAAGACAACAACCAGACATATGCAAACCGGAGGAGCTACTCCGAGGCAGTGATTGAGGGGGCAAAGAGAAAAGAGAGAGTGTTTATGGGCGATTCAATTTTGAGAAAAACAGACAAGACTATATGCGAGGGGAAGGACGTTGTTGTATGTCTACCGGGGGCTAGGATAGAGCATGTGACCGAAAGGGTAGAGAAGGTATTGGGGCATGGCAAGGGAGGGTCTATACTAGTACACGTTGGGACAAACAATGCAGACAAGGAGGGAACAACTGGGATAGTTCAGAAGTACAGACATCTAGTGAGGAAGCTAAAGAAGACAAGAGTGGAACAGGTTATTCTCTCAGGAATTTTGCCAGTAATGGGAGGAAGGGGGGCAAGATACAGAAACTGTAAGAGGATGGCGATCAACGCACTAGTTGAGCAGATGTGTGAGGAAGAGGGCGTGGGATTCATAGATTTATGGGGGTACTTTGTTGGGAGAGAAGATATGTACATGAGAGATGGCCTCCATCTAAGTGGAAAGGGGGCAGCAGTATTCTCAGAGAATCTGCTGCGATCTGTTGACAGTGGGACAGGTTGCATCTATTTAAACTAAATTCGCAGGGGGGACTCGCAGAGAAGCCTGAAACTGGAGGCATAGATAAAGGCAGCAAAAATAATTCAGCAAAGAACAGTCTGGAAAACTGTTCTGAAGCTGGGTATAAATGTGTTTGTTTAAATGCAAGGAGTATAGTAAACAAAAGAAATGAACTAAACATTATGGTAGAAGATATTGACCCTCACATAATAGGTATAACCGAATCATGGGCAACCACCGATATATCGGATGCCGAATTGGGACTGACAGGATATGTAATGTTTAGGAAAGATAGAATAGGAAGAAGGGGAGGTGGAGTTATTTTATATATTAAAGAATCTATCCAGGCTTATGAAATAAAATTAGACAGAGAAGCAGATTGCGAAGAAGCTGTTTGGTGTAACATAGTTACAGGAAACTCAACGTTAACGGTTGGATTAGTTTATCGAAGTCCAAACATAAGCATAGAAGAGAATGAAAAAATACAAAACGCTATAAGGGAAGTGAGCAAACGGGACTGTGTTATTATGGGGGATTTTAACCATGGGCATATAAAATGGAAATCTCTACAGAGTATGGGTAGTGAGGACCACAAGTTTTTAGTTTTAGTACAAGATAGTTTCCTTTCTCAACATGTGCTAGAACCAACCAGGGGAGAGAATGTGTTAGACTTAGTTTTGTCCTCACAGAATGAATTAGTTGACAATGTTAAATTATGTGAGCCTCTGGGAAGTAGTGATCACAACCAGATACATTTTACCATTAAAGTAAAATCAGAAAGAAATAATAAAAAGCAGTTGAGGAGAAATTTCCACAAAGGAAGATATAAGGAAATGAGGAAATATTTAGCAAAGATAGACTGGAATAATACACTGAAGAATAAGACAGCAACAGAATGCTGGAATATCTTAAAGAATGAAATAGAGTGCATCGTAGATAAATTTGTTCCCTTCAAAAAACAAGGGAAACGGACCAGAAAGAAATACTTATCGAAAGAAGCCATTAGAAAAATTAAGTATAAACAAATGATGTGGAAGTCTTATAGACGTACTGGCAATGACGAAGACTACAACATTTATAAAGAAGCACTAAACCAAGCTACAGCTGAAATTAGAAATTCAAAGAGAAGCTATGAACATAAATTAGCTTGTAATATAAAACATGACAGCAAGAGTTTTTATGCGTATGTTCGAAGCAAACAGAAAGTTCAGGATAAGGTCGGTCCTCTAGAAGATAGTGCTGGAAATATAATATCAGAAGGATTCTTAATGGCTGAAGACCTAAATGAGTATTTTAGTTCAGTGTTTACCAGAGAAGACACTAGTTCACTGCCAGTACCAGAGGCTAAGTTCAAGGGGGCAGAATCAGACTATTTAAGACAGTTAATTGTAACCCCAGAAATGGTAGCTAAGAAAATTAGGGCTATGAAGGAAAATAAATCACCTGGAGTGGATGGTATTCCACCCAAACTACTATTGGAAATTGTAGAACAAATTAGCATACCGCTTGCAACAGTTTTCAACTTGTCATTAGAAGAGGGAGTGGTTCCTTTAGAATGGAAAGAAGCAAACATTATACCGTTATTTAAAAAGGTTCGAGAAACAAGTCAGATAACTATAGACCAGTTAGTTTAACATCAGTGATTTGTAAATTATTAGAAAGACTAATTAAAGATCACATGGTGGATTTTCTTGTTAAACATAACTTGATAAACCCATCTCAACATGGGTTTCTAAAAGCGAGGTCATGCTTAACAAATATGTTATGTTTTTTTGGAAGATATCACTAAGTGGGTAGATGATGGATCACCAGTAGATATCATCTACTTAGATTTTCAAAAAGCTTTCGACAAAGTGCCACATCAGAGATTACTGCTTAAACTAAAAGCCCATGGCATAGGAAATGGTATAATTAACTGGATAGAAAAATGGCTGATTGACAGAAGACAACGGGTAGTTGTTGATGGGGAGGCTTCAAACTGGAAATCAGTTTTGAGTGGGGTTCCACAGGGATCAGTACTGGGACCTATATTATTCTTAATATATATAAACGATTTGGACGATGATATAGCTTGCAAGGTGTTGAAATTTGCAGATGATACAAAAGTGTTTAGAAGGATTGAAAGTGATGGTGATAGACAGCATTTACAAGATGATCTTGACAGGTTGATCAAATGGTCTGAAAAGTGGCAAATGTTGTTCAATTTTGGGAAATGTAAATGCCTCCACACAGGACATGGGAACGAATATGTAGAATATACAATGGGGGGAACTGTACTAAGTACTACTGTAAAAGAAAAAGACTTAGGGCTGACAATTAGTGCTGACATGAAGGTTTCAGAGCAGTGTGGAATTGCAGCTTCAAAGGGAAATCAAATCCTTGGATTGATTAGGCGAAATATAGCATATAAAGAAAAAGAACTAATAATACCGCTGTACAAAACAATAGTTAGGCCTCATTTAGAATATTGTATACAAGCGTGGAGGCCATACCGCAAGAAGGACATAGATATGCTAGAAAGAGTACAGAGGAGAGCGACTAAAATGATACCAAAACTGAGGGATCTTAGTTATGAAAAACGCCTAAAAGAATGTGGTTTAACAACACTAGAGACCAGGAGATGAGAGGAGATCAGATAGAAGTGTTTAAAATATTGAATGGTTATGAAAATATTGATAGAAATATGTTTTTTTTCAGTTAAGAAAGATAGAAAGACTAGAGGACATAAAGTTACATTAGTAAAGGAGCAGTGTAGATTAGACGTGAGAAAGTTCTCATTTTCACAAAGGACTGTAAATGAATGGAACAGATTATCTGATGATTGTGTGGGTGCTAGTAGTGTGAATATGTTTAAAAATAAAATCGACACATACCTCAGAAGGGCTGGATATATGTAGATAAAAGGGTTGGACTCTCGATAAGCCAAAGGGCTTCCTTGTCCACCTGCCATCTAGAGTTAATTCTCTGGATGGCAATCTTGTTAAATCTTGTTAAATCTTGACAGCGTGTAGGTAAGTGTTCAATTGCCGGCAGTCGTCTATTGACGCAAACTTCTAAATTGATTGATCCAGACAAGTCATAGCGGAGCACAGTGATTCATTCAATGGGCGTTATAAATGTCCGCTGTTTATGACAACGAAGCAGCTCATTATGGGCCAACGTAGATCGGATTTAAGTTAGTCTGGCCGCGTTGTCCGACGTTAGAGCCGACGAAGTATGTAACTGCAACGTTACGCCACATCAGAGAAGATATACGCCAGCAATATGCCTCGTAGGAGTTCAACGACCGACGTAGACAAACTTGCAGGCGCCATTAAGTCGCTGGAGGAGACTTTGAAGACTCACAGCAGTAGCTTTGCGAGTGGCAGTCGCCGGCTTGGCTTCTCGCTGCAGGACAAGTATCTGAGTCTACTGACTGACTTCACAACACCATCAGAGGACGACGGTCGCTTAACCGAGTCACCGACCCGCAGGAGGCAGCCAGAGGTGAGAGCACGGACGAATGAATCACTTGAGAGAATGTAAAATAAGAAAATGCGGTGTGTATGTGCGTGTGCGTGTGCATGTACGTGTTTGTGTGTGTATGTATGAGTGTGTGCGTGTGTGCGTATATGTATGCGTGTGTTTGTTTATATAGGCACTACATATATGTATGCAAATACCCACTTACGTATGCATTCTTAATTAATTATTGAATTGTGCATTGTATAATGAACGGCGACGGTGAGCGTCGATCGAACTGTTTATTACAGTTCACGTTTATGTCAAATGTTCACGTAAGTTCACTTTTAAAATGTTCATAATGTAATATTAAATGTATTCTGGTGTAATAAATTATACGAATATGAAAGAAACCATAGTAGCATATCATTGACAAAAACTTACCGTTTTCTCGTGACGTTTCTACAACTATCAACCATTTTCACCAGATGGCTGCCGTTAGATGGCGATAAGGTACTAATTCTTCGCAGATGTGACACTGGTGTTTCCTCCGGCCGCGCATTTGGTAGCTCTCCAGGAAATCGTTGAAGACATGTGAGAGTCGGTAGGCCTACCATATTTCACACCACATTTAATCTCCATTGACACAAATGCTGTGTAAAATTCGTGAAATTGTCTTACCTCGTTTTTCAGAAAAATCCACCCAAACCTGATACCCTTTAATTGGGTAATGGCGGATGAATCCTTAATATGGTCTTACACAACATATATATGCCATGAATTTTGCCAATCTTCACGAAAGTTAGACTTACATCAAGCAATACATATAACTAGATTAACCACAAAGGGAAAACTACACTGTCACAATGATAATTAAAATATGCGTCATCAAACTGTGCACATCTCCAAGCGAAACAGCGCCTTGAGTTGGTTTAAACATACTTATTCGGTACCTTATACCACATACGACGTTTGTCTAATATGAATGGCACTGAGCACAACATACAGGCCCACACAGTATCTTACCGATCTGAGAGTAATGTATATAGAACATTAACGAAATATATGTTGATAATTTTTCATAAAATGTTTCAAAAAAAATCAATATTTTAATCAGCATTTTATTGGACGTGCAAGTCGCGGTCTTACTCCCTACATATTTGGTCCCCTCCCACTCAGGCCCCCAGTCTACTACGATATTCTTTTGAGTCATGTGATCTGCGATAGCTGATTTATGCAACATAATCCTTGGATGACTACTGTGTTGCCATCTAGCAGTTGGCGTCTAGTGACGTTTGCTAACAGCTGTCGACACGTCACTGGAGGTAGTCTGACTGTGGAATAGGTAAAAAATATTACTCATTTAAATGCTCCATTGTGATGAACATTTTCACTCACTAGATTAAAATAATTTATAAAAATGCATTTTCAGCGTTATATGTCATTCTTGTGATTTACAACTTCTATCTCATTTTTGCTGGAAACCCAAGTAATTATGGAACAAACATACTACTTCTATTGTATTGCGTATTGTATGATACTGCTGTACGTTGGATGTTTCGTGTTTCCCAGGCGAAGCATGTCTACATCATGATAGTGTTTGTCAAGATAGGCGAGATTGACACGGTCAACGAGAAATACTCAGCTGAATTGTTCTTCCAAGCCAAATGGAGAGAACCGGAATTAAACGACAAGATTGACGTGGTAAGTGCAAACAAATAGATATGACGGTGTGCCGAGAGGAATGGATAAGACTGCTGACACGGTAGGTGGAGAGCAATGGATATGGATATGACTGCTGACACGATAGACGGAGAGGAATGGATATGACTGCTGACACGGTAAGTGGAGAGGAATGTGTATGGATATGACTGCTGACACGATAGACGGAGAGGAATGGATATGACTGCTGACACGGTAGGTGAAGAGGAATGGATATGGGTATGACTGCTGACACGATAGACGGAGAGGAATGGATATGACTGGTGACACGGTAGGTGGGGAGGAATGTGTATGGATATGACTGCTGACACGATAGACGGAGATGAATGGATATGACCGCTGACACGGTAGGTGGAGAGGAATGTGTATGGATATGACTGCTGACACGATAGACGGAGATGAATGGATATCACTGCTGACACTGTAGGTGGAGAGGAATGTGTATGGATATGATTGCTGACACGATAGGCAGAGAGGAATGGATATGACTGCTGACACGGTAGGTGGAGAGGAATGTGTATGGATATGACTGCTGACACGATAGACGGAGATGAATGGATATCACTGCTGACACGGTAGGTGGAGAGGAATGTGTATTGATATGACTGCTGACACGATAGGCAGAGAGGAATGGATATCACTGCTGACACGGTAGGTGGAGAGGAATGTGTATGGATATGACTGCTGACACGGTAGGCAGAGAGGAATGGATATGACTGCTGACACGGTAGGTGGAGAGGAATGTGTATGGATATGACTGCTGACACGATAGGCAGAGAGGAATGGATATGACTGCTGACATGGTAGGTGGAGAGGAATGTGTATGGATATGACTGCTGACACGATAGGCAGAGAGGAATGGATATGACTGCTGACATGGTAGGTGGAGAGGAATGTGTATGGATATGACTGCTGACACGATAGGCAGAGAGGAATGGATATGACTGCTGACACGGTAGGTGGAGAGGAATGTATATGGTGGTGAGGAGTGGGTATATGTCTGCTGAAACGGTAGATAGATAGGAATGGATATGGATATGAATACTGACATGACAGATGGAGAGGACTGATTATGAATATGACTGCTTGTGTGGAGGGGAATGGATATATGCGTGTGTGTGTGTGTGTGTGTGTGTGTGTGTGTGTGTGTGTGTGTGTGTGTGTGTGTGTGTGTGTGGTGTGTGTGTGGTGTGTGTGTGTGGGGTGTGTATTATTATGGTGTGTGTGTGTGTGGTGTGGTGTGTGTGTGGTGTGTGGTGTGTGTGCGTGCGTGTGTGTGTGAGTGTGTGTGTGTGTGTGTGTGTGTATGTGTGTGTGTATCAGCAGCCATATCCATATCCATTCCTCTGCAACTACAGTGTCAGCAGTCATACCCATTCCTCTCTATATGCCGTGTCAGCAGTCATATCCACTCCTCTCCACCTACCATGTCAGCAGTCACATCCATATCTATTCCTCCTCACGTACCGCGATAATATATATATATATATATATATATATATATTGATATGGTCGTGGCTCGTGGGAAGGGGACATGGACACAGCTACAAAGAGTGCTGATTTTGTATGCTGAGACATTTCTGCTGACCTTGCATATGGAGAGAGCTCTAGCTGAATGTGACATACCTAGTATAGAGTAAAATTAATCTAGCCGGGATGTGAGATATAATAGGTGAGAGAACTTGAGGTGGACGGGAGACAGAGTGGTGCCCGACGAACTTACGCACATGGTAGATAA
>CM034541.1:2312585-2342234 GCA_020002185.1 Paraescarpia echinospica | reverse complement strand
TGGTTTGTAGATAAATTGGTAGGTTGGTTGGTTCGATAGTGGTAGTTTCAACGCTGACTGGCTAACCAATGACTGGTTTAACGTTAACTGATGATTCGACCTTGTCGTGCCCAGCACTGGCTAGCACGATACTTGTTGGTTCATCGTTGGCTGCTGGATTCGAACCTGACCTATTCAAATTTTGTTGGTTCACCGTTGGCTAATGCAATGCTGACCGTTGGTTCAAAGCTATTTGTTTCAATTGTAGCGTATCGTTATATCTGGTTGATTCAACACTGGCTGGATTAGTGATGGCTCTATCGAAGCTAGCTGGTTACGCGCTTGCAGCTTCATATGTGGTCGCTTCAACGCTGCGTCTGTTTCAACGGCTACCGTTTCATGGGTGGCTTTTGTGATACCTGGTTCAAAGCGGTTTATTTAAAGTTTTTTTTAAACGCGTGCTTGTTCAGTTCTGGTCGGTACACCGTTCTCTCTTTCAATACTACCTGATTATCCACACCTTCGATAGCATACACACATTATTGTCGACGACGTTTGCTCTGTACAAGACAGTGAGAACGCTTAATCCCTTGGATTTGCTGTGCCACTGAGTTCGGATTGTCCGAGGATATTGGAGTTAGAGAGTTAATTCCATTATTATAGGATCACCGTTAGTGCTCTAGCTGTAGGTTCACGGGTTGCCGAGCTCTCTTCCGGATAGTGTACGGGATGAATTGCGGTGAAACAGCGGATTAGGGATTCTGTTAACACAGCGAAGGCGCATAGCATGAGAGGAAGTACTCACAAAGGCGATGAAACTAAACGTGATCATCACGAATAGACAGTAGGCTACGAGTGTCACATAGAAGAATACGTTATCGGCGCTCTCTTGTATATTTGGCGCGAGCAACCCCACCATGGCATGCCAGAAAGTACACTTCAAAACGACGACGATCGACACCAACATGTATGCGTCCTGAGGAACACAGATAATGTTAACTATTAAAGTTGCATTCTGCGCTTGTCCATCTTTGAAATACACATTTCCAGTGAATCGTCATGTTGCATATATAACTTTCCTCAACACCATATAACATTATTTTCACATGACATGCAATTTTAAGATAAAACTGCGCAAACGACGAACACCTGTATCCGCGTGCCATACATGTGTTATTCCGTTGTCCGGACATAGCGATCGATAATTCTCAATACAAAAAATACCGAAGAACATATCATATGCCAAAGTTACTGAAATACGGTACCAAGTTCGATAAAATAAGGCAATTTTGTTCGGATGTGCATATCCTTAAAAAACAGTTTAAAATGGTAGTTAAATTCAGAATGCACTTGTATGTATTCGTTAAAGAGATAACGTTCCACCGCGCAGAATCCCATTGCACGATCCGTCATTTTAAATTGATTGCTACCAAGTAAAAGTGGAGAAAGGCTGCATTCCGATGACGCCAACGATATAATGTTACCTTAAAAACGCGTGCAAAATTATATCGTTTTTATCTTGGTACCTAAAATATTCAGTTCAAAAAATCATTTTCTAAATGCTTGAGAATTTACTTGAAGGTACTCAGCACATATATTTAGTACTTACAGACAGTTTTCGGTAAAATATATTTAGAGAAAAGATAGTGTATATCATAATTTCGTAGCAGTAGTTACAATCCCAAAATTAACCAGTCGATCTCGTGGCTGCGTTTTCGGCGGCCTATATCTCAAAACGAGTTGGCCATGCTACAGAAAGCGATGCTTGATCCGAGGAAGAGTCCCAGTGAAGGAGGAAAGAGAGATGAAGAGGAAAGAAGAGGGAGAGGGAAAGAGACAGACAGACAGACAGACAGACAGACAGAGACATACAGGGACAGGGACAGAGAGAGAGAGAGAGAGAGAGAGAGAGAGAGAGAGAGAGAGAGAGAGAGAGAGAGAGAGAGAGAGAGAGAGAGAGAGAGAGAGAGAGAGAGGGAGAGAGAGAAAGAGAGAGAGAGACAGAGAGAGATAGAGAAAGAGAGAGGGAGAAAGAGATAGTCAGAGAAAGAGAGAGAAAGAGAGAGAGAGAGAGAGAGAGAGAGCACGCGAGAGAGACAGATATATAGATAAATTAAATCCAATGTTTTTAACAACATTTGGATCAAAAACTTTCATTTTTTTCATATCCAAAGTGTATTTTTTTTTTACCTATCGACTCACGCTGACTTCTTCAGTACCGATGACGCTGAATGACGTCATTGTACACGTGAGGCAGTTCGTAATTGCCCTCGTCTCTGTTGATGGGTGTTCTGGTCTTCCTGATCCAGATGGCTTCCTTGATATGCCGGATTCTTCGGTTGGGTTCCTTGTCTACAATTGTCGCTCCTTCCCAGCCTATGATACGATTTTCAGTTGTCTCATGGTGTGTAAGGGCGGATTTATTGATGGCAGACATAATTTCCCCCCGTCCTTGTATATTTCTCGTTTTTCATGTTGTCTACGTCCTTTCTGTGTTCCTCCAGTCGTGTTTCGAGCAGTCTTCCTGTCTCAATAATGTACTCAGCACCACAGTTCTTGCATGGTATTTGGTACACCAGTTCGCCCTGTTCTTCTAGCTTTACTTTGTTCGTCGGATGTACCAACAGGCGCCTGGGGGTGGTGTGGGGACGCATGGCTGTTGCTATGCCATACTTCTTCAGTACTCGATGTACTTTCTCTGAGACCCCCTCCACGTACGGGATGACTACTTGGCTCCTGTAGTTTCTGTCCTTTGTCTTTTTATTGGTATTTTGTTTCTTTTTTTGCTGTCTGTGACCTTTTCAAGGCCCAGGACAGATAGCCACATACTGTTAGAGCTCCTCTCAAGTGTTCCACCTCTTCTTTCTTGTCTCCTTCCTCTGAAGTTATCGTCTCACACCTGTTCATAAGGGTTCTAACAACTCCTAACTTCTGATGTTTTGGGTGGTGGGACGCAAAGTTCAGGTATTGGTCAGTGTGCGTCTTCTTCCTGTACACTGTGGACTTCACACTGCCATCTTCCTTTCAGGTGAACTTCGCATCCAAGAAGAGCATGCTGTTGTTCTCTTCTTCTTCTCTCATAAAAACGATGTCTACAGTGTTCATGTTCAAATCTTCTCTCTTTTGTCTTTGGCGGAGATAGATCGTAGAAATTGGTGGTGTAGAAAAGTTGGTAAACAAGTGGACATTACTGATTGATAAGTATTATTCTTGCCTTAATATCATTCATAAAGTAGCAGTAAACATATATTGGGTAGCAGTTGTGCTTAAAGTTAGTTAGATAAAGTATTATAGAACACTTTAGTCTAGTGAGTAATAAAAGGGTAAGATAACCTACGATAAGTTTGTAAACAAGATTTAGCAAACCTCATTATGTGGTAGAATATATAGGTGATAAAGTAACAAACATAAAACTACTTACATAACATCATTTCTGTGTAAGCCAGTATTTGCTAGATATTTTGATTAAGTAGCATTGTTGTTAAAATTAAGCATTTGCGATAACCGGGTGAACTAAGTTTGTTTATGTAGCTAGTGTCCCACGTATTCGCTATGGCGCGGTAAAACCTAAATAAATAAGGCAGTCTAGCATAAAGTAATTGATTGTATTTTAATTACGTCACTACCGGTAACATTAGCATTTGTGATATGATAAATAGTCAGCTGTGACTATAACCAAAAACTGTAACTGAAATAAACAAGGCAACCTTACGTAAAATGTAACATTGATGCACTGTAAACAGTCTTCTTAAAGACTACATAGACACAGCGAATAGTGTAAACATAGTTGACCTATCAATTTTAAACAGCTAATTAGCTTATTATTATTATCATTATTAAATAAATTCTGATATGGTGCTTTGCAAGCGGCAAGTCAAGGCAAAGAGACATTTGGTGTGCGACGACTGCCACAGTTGGATCGATTTTGCCCTATCTGGCTGTGGGAAGTCATGGGCAGAGACCAAGGAAGAGGGATTCATCTTTCAGTGCATGGGGTGTTGAAAAGTGGAATGCCTGGAGAAGGAGGTAGTTAGGTTGGTATATATTGTGATAGGGGAATCAGCAAGGAGACAGGTGGAATGGAGAGAGACAACAGGGAGAGAGTTGGGAATACTGTGAGACTGAAGGAGCAGAGTAGTGACAAGAAGACCGAGGAAAGGAGAATGAGAGGAGGGAAGGTGATCGGAGGGGAAGACATTTGAGGATCGACGGCAGGAAATGTGACCGGCGTGAAGGTGACAGGGGAGAAAGTGACCGTAGAGAAAGAGGTGGGAGGAAAAAAGAGACAGAAGAGGAAAGAAGGAAATGCAATGTGAGGGACGATGACAGGAGGAAAGGTGACAAGAGAAACAGCGTCAGGAAAGAATGGAACGGACGAGATTGTGATAGGAGAGCAGAAGACAGGGGAATAAGACTACAACCAGACAGATTCAAACCGGAGAAGGAGCTACTCTGAGGCAGTGATTGAGGGGGCATTGAGAAAAGAGAGAATGTTTATGGGCGACTCTATTCTGAGAAAGACTGATAAGACACTAAGCGAAGGGAAGGACGTCGTTGTTTGTTTGCCGGGGGCTAGGATAGAACATATGACTAGAAGGGTAGAGAAGGTATTGGGGCATGGCAAGGGAGGGTCTATACTAGTACACGTAGGGACAAATGATGCAGACAGGGAGGGGACAACTAGGATAGTACAGAAATACAGACAGTTAGTGAGGCAGTTAAAGAAGACAAGAGTCAAACATATTATTCTCTCAGGAATGTTGCCAGTAATGGGAGGACGGGGGCCGACATATAGAAACTGCAAGAGGATGGCGATCAACGCACTAGTTGAGCAGATGTGTAAAGAAGAAGGGATGGGATACGTGTATTTATGGGGATACTTTGTTTGGAGAAAAGATACGTATATGAGAGATGGCCTCCATCTAAGTGGAAAGGGGCAGCAGTTTTCTCAGAGAACCTGCAGCAATCTGTTGACAGTGGGACAGGCTGCATCTATTTAAACTAGATTCGCAGGGCCGATTCACAGAGAAGCCCGACACTGGAGGCATAGATAAAGACAGCAGAAATAAATCAGCAAAGAACGGCCTGGAAAACTGTTCTGAATCAGGATATAAATGCGTTTGTTTAAATGCAAGGAGCATAGTAAACAAAAGAAGTGAACTAAACATTATGGTAGAAGATATTGACCCTCACATAATAGGTATAACCGAATCATGGGCCAACACATCAGATGCCGAAATGGGACTAACAGGCTATGTAATGTTTAGGAAAGACATAATAGGAAGAAGGGGAGGTGGAGTTATTCTAGATGTTAAAGAATCTATTCAGACTTATGAAATAAAATTAGAAAGAAAAGCAGATTGCGAAGAAGCTGTTTGGTGTAACATAGTTACAGGAAACTCAATGTTAACAGTTGGGTTAGTTTATCGAAGTCCAAATATAAGCATAAAAGAGAAAGTACAAAACGCTATAAGGGAAGTCAGCAAACGGGGCTGTATTATTATGCGAGATTTTAACCATGGTTATATACAAAGGCAATCTCTACAGACTACAGGGAGTGAAGACCAAAAGTTTTTAGTTTTAGTACAAGACAGTTTCCTTTCTCAACATGAGCTAGAGGCAACCAGGAGTGAGAATGTGTTAGACATAGTTTTGTCCTCACATAATGACTTAGTTGATAATGTCAAATTATTTGAGCCACTGGGAAGTAGTGATCACAACCAGATACATTTTACCATCAAAGTAAAATCAGAAAGAAATAATAAAAAGCAGTTGAGGAGAAATTTCCACAAAGGAAGATGTAAGGAAATGAAGAATGCATCTTTAATAAATTTGTTCCCTTGAAAAAACAAGGGAAACGGTCCAGAAAGAAACGCTTATCGAAATAAGCCATTAAAAAAATTAAGTACAAACAAATGATGTGGAAGTAATATAGACGCACTGGAAATGACGAAGACTACAACATTTATAAAGCAGCACTAAACTAAGCTACAACTGAAATTCGAAGAAAAGCTACGAACAAAAATTAGCTTGTGATATTTAAGAAGACAGCAAGAGTTTTTATGCATATGTTCGGAGCAAACAGAACGTTCAGGATAAGGTCGGTCCTCGAGAAGATAGTGCTGGAAATATAATATCGGAGGGATTCTTAATGGCAGAATACCTGAATGAGAATTAGTATTTTAGTTCGGTGTTTACCAGGGAAGATATTAGTTCACCCGTCAGTACCAGAGGCTATGATCAAGGGGGTGAAATCAAACTATTTGGGACAGCTAAATGTAACCCCGCAAATTGTAGCTAAGAAAAAACGGGCTATGAAGGATAAAAAATCACCTGGAGTGGATGGGATTTCGCCCAAGCTACTATTGGAAATGGTAGAACAAATCAGCATACCACTTGCAACAGTTTTCAACTTGTCATTAGAAGAGGGAGTGGTCCCTTTAGAATGGAAGGAAGCAAACACTATACCGTTATTTAAAAAAGGTTCCAGAAACAAGTCAGAGAACTACAGACCAGTGAGGTTAACATCAGTGATTTTCAAATTATTAGAAAGACTAATTAAAGATCACATGGTGGATTTTCTTGTTAAACATAACTTGTTAAACCCATCTCAACATGGGTTTCTAAAAGCGAGGTCATGCTTAACAAATATGTTATGTTTTTGGATGATATCACTAAGTGGGTAGATGAGGGATCACCAGTAGATATAATGTACTTAGATTTTCAGAAAGCTTTCGACAAAGTACCACATCAAAGATTACTGCTTAAACTAAAGGCCCATGGCTTAGGAAATGGTTTAATTAACTGGATAGAAAAATGGTTAATTGACAGAAGACAACGAGTAGTAGTTGATGGGGAGGTTTCAAACTGGAAATCTATTTTGAGTGGGGTACCACAGGGATTAGTACTGGGACCTATGTTATTCTTAATATATATATTAACGATTTGGACGATGATATAACAAGCAAGGTGTTGAAATTTGCGGATGGTATAACATTGTTTAGAAGGATAAAATGTGATGGAAATAGACAGCATTGACAAGATGATCTTGACAAGTTGATAAAATGGTCTGAAAAATGGCAAATGTTGTTCAATTTTTGGAAATGTAAATGCCTCCACACAGGACATGGGAGCGAAGATGTACATTATACAATGGGAGGTTCTGTACTAAGTACTACTGTAAAAGAAAAGGACTTAGGGTTAACCATTAGTGCTGATATGAAGGGAAATTAAATCCTTGGATTAAGTAGGCGAAATATAACGTATAAGGAAAAAGAGCTAATAATACCGCTGTACAAAACAATAGTTAGGCCTCATTTAGAATATTATATTTGCAGGAAGGACATGGATATGGTAGAAAGAGTACAGAGGAGAGCAACTAAAACGATACCAAAACTGAGTGATCTTAGTTACGAAATACGCCTAAACGAATGTGGTTTAACAACATTAGAGACCAGGAGATTGAGAGGAGATCAGATAGAAGTGTTTGTTTAAAATATTGAATGGTTATGAGAATATTGATATAAATATTTTTTCTCAGTTAAGAGATATAGAAGGACAAGAGGACATGAAGTTACATTTGTAAAAGAGCAGTGTAGATTATATATAAGAAAGTTCTCATTCTCACAAAGGACTGTAAATTAATGGAACAGATTATCTGCTGATTGTGTGGGTGCTAGTAGCGTGAATATGTTTAAAAATAAAATCGACACATACCTTAAAAGGATACACGTAAATAAAAAAAGTATTGGACTCCCGATAAGCCTAAAGGCTTCCCTGTCCACCTGTCATCTAGAGATAATTTTATGGATGGAATTCTTGTTAAATGTGTTATTGTAATTTATTTGGCTTTCCTGTGTGTACCAGGCAAATTACATCGTCCACATATCTCTTCCAGTTTCTCGGTTGGCAATCGTCTGGTGCTGTGGCTATGATGTTCTGCTCCACGTCCTTCAACAATAGGGGATACTGGACTGCCCTTGGCTACTCCAAACTCCTGTTGGTAAATTTCGCCTCCAAATCTAAAGTACGTTGTCTCCAAGACAAATGTCAACAACTCCATGATGTCGTCTATGTTTAGGTAGACTCTCTTCTTTAGTGTCTTGTCATTCTTTAATCTTTTTCTGGTGATTTCGCACGCTTCTTTGATCGAAGTCTTCGTGAACAGCGGCACAATATCACAAGAAACCATCTGGATCAGGAAGACCAGAACACCCATCAACAGAGACAAGGGCAATTACGAACTGCCTCACATGTACGATGACGTCATTCAGCGTCATCGGTACTGAAGAAGTCAGCGTGAGACGTTAGACGAGCGCCTCTACCAGGTAAAAATACACTATGGATACGAAAAATGAAAGTTTTTGATCTGAAAAAGAACTATCCTGAAGAATGTTCAGTAATGTTAACAACATTTGTTCGACATTTGAGGAAATGGAACCGCTTGTTTGTGGTGACTCGAATAAACTCATCTCGCGGTTAAGAGTAGTTGGATCATGTTAATATTTATTCTGCATTCATGTGGTTCTGTTTACTCCCAAAGGAACGTTCGTTTTGCTCAATGGGTCGGGGAAGCAACTTTCCGTATAAAAAGAAACTTTTTATATAAATCAAAATCATCTTCGTCAACAGTTCACTAAATTCTCATAGGTTTTGTAGTCTTATAGTTGCAATTGTGTTTGGTACCAAGAGTAATTCAACTTGATTTACATACTGCCTTTCATTCCCCTAGCTGGCCTAGCATAACAAACGAACATACTCTAGTTCGATTACAGGTTAACTGTACAATTCACACCATATTTGAGAGTCATTGAATATACACACAACGAATGTAGGTGTCCTGGTCTCTGGCATGGTTTGGTCGATCAGGCGCTTAAACATAATGATGGCGAGCAAGAGCATGACACAGGCGACGACACGGACTCCCGTTCTTGTTTGGTCGATGTTCCATGTCATGAAAGACAAGGCGCACACGCCAGTCTAAATTACAGAAATTACAATTTAATATTACATGTATGTCTTGGTGTAGGTATGAGATACACAAATACTCATACATACACGCATACACATTTATAAGTTTATTATTTACTTTTGAATTTCACACGTGCAAGGAGGGTTTTCACACGGGTAAATTGCCCCTGTGAAAGGCCTTAAAACCCTCTACGTACATACGTTCATACACACACACATCCATCCATACATACATACATACATACATACATACATACATACATATAAGTAGACAAACAGAGACAGAGAGACAGACAGACAGGTAAACGAACATATAGAGATATAGACAGACATACATACATACATGCATGCATGCAGGCAGGCAGGCAGGCAGGCAGGCAGGCAGGCAGGCAGGCAGGCAGGCAGGCAGGCAGGCAGGCAGGCAGGCAGGCAGGCAGGCAGGCAGGCAGGCAGGCAGGCAGGCAGGCAGGCAGGCAGGCAGGCAGGCAGGCAGGCAGGCAGGCAGGCAGGCAGGCAGGCAGGCAGGCAGGCAGGCAGGCAGGCAGGCAGGCAGGCAGGCAGGCAGGCAGGCAGGCAGGCAGGCAGGCAGGCAGGCAGGCAGGCAGGCAGGCAGGCAGGCAGGCAGGCAGGCAGGCAGGCAGGCAGACAGGCAGGCAGGCAGGCAGGCAGGCAGGCAGAAAGACTCACAGACACGCAGACACGCAGACACGCAGACACGCCGACACGCAGACACGCAAACAGCAGATGCTGAGAGACATTGAAACATGGAGACACAGAGCCAGAGAACGAAACGAAGCAGTTACCATGGCGACAAAAGCGTTAAGGAGGAGAAACATGGGGCGATGCGAGGCCGTGCACACCACAGACATCAGCGACATTTTGCTGGGTTCGACGGCGTACAGGTCGGTCGTCATACCCTGGCGGATGATCAGGTAGTTGTGTAACTTCCATTCTGGAAGGTGCAGCGGCGCCAGGATATCCGACGACACCACCGTATCCTGCTCAATAACTACCTTGGTAGCGGGTAAATGCGATCGGATTGTTACGATCAATTCCTGAAACAGACGCACGCGTACTTTAAAGCGACCAGAGGTGGTAACGGTATCAAGAGAAACAGATATATAAAATCGTTAAATTCCGTCGCTGGAACTCCACGTACAACCTTTTGAAATATTGAGCTCCCCCAAAAAAACGCCCACCCGCGGACGAATTTCGAAAACAATTCATCCAAATGAGTCCGCTAGATCACATACAAAATGTCAGCCCCGTACATGCTAAGCTAACGGGGTTATAGAGCCACAGAGACAAATACAATTTACTGTTTTATTTCATATATATGTATGTATATATATATATATATATATATATATGTATATATATATATATATATATAAAATAAAACAGTAAATTGTATATGTAAGTAGATAGTAAGACCTGTACGGTCTCAAAACCCTACTTATAAAAAACGTCTTAATGACCACTAAACGAATCGGGCTCCCAGCTGAGTCAGCAATAATGCGAGACTAATCCTATGTATAAAAAAAGATCAAAGGCTTTGTGTTTGACACTAATGAGTTTGGGAAACCTACTTATAAAAAACGTGATTGATGAGCGATGTAATTTGATACTAATTGGATGATTGACAGTACACTAGAGAGATACCACCTAGCGGTGAGTGCAGAGAGTATTTTAGTCCTAGCGATCAACGCCGTACCTAGAGCGCGCTGACGTAAGCAATAATGCGTTTAATAATAAAGTATATAAGTTTAGTTTCGTACTTTATAACCACGCTAAAGTATATAAGTTTAGTTTCGTACTTTATAACCACGCTAAAGTTAAGTTTCGTACTGGACCACCTATAACTGGGGTAGGAGTTGTGCTGACGTAAGCAATACGCTGGGGTAGGAGTTGTGCTGACGTAAGCAATACGCTAACCACGCTAAAACCATTGTATATTAAAACCATTGTATAAACGTTGAGATGTCCCCGTATGTGATGTTGACAGCAAGAGCGACGAGCGCTGCTGCTGCAGCGATAAGGCCACCGGCTGCTCTAGTGGTCTTTGACCCCTGGATGACAGCATAGCTGGCTAACGGTAAACAACGTTGTTCTGGTGGACGGATTAAAACGAAAGCAATGCGTTTAAATACATCTAGTCGTGGGATTACAATGACAATCAAATGCATAAATACACTAACATTCAGTAGGGTGTTTATGCATTGAAAATAGACGCGTGAAAACGTGAGTAGTGACTGGAATATTTTATTGGGAATAATAGTTGAGTGTTCGGCCGCGACCGACGGGTTGCTGCCTGCTGGTCTCCGGCGGGGAGCCGAAGCGAGGCGTGATCTCCGGCGGGGAACCGAAGCCTTCCCGACGATATAGTTCGGGAGGCGTGATTGTCCTCCATAGTCCGTTTGGCTGTTTTACGAGGAACACCCGAGCCATATCGGGGACGATGTCATCGTCAGAGTTGTAGCTGTCAGGTGTGGGGGCGGGCGTAGGAGGTGGCGACGTGTGGATGTACGGTGGCACCGCGCATGTTGCCCGGGTCGACGTCGTCGGGGAGGTCGATCGGCCTACGTGGCGTGTACGTACTGCTTGTAGGCAGTTGGATCGGTCTATGAAATAAACAAAGGATGAATAAAATGAGTGAGAGTTATAAATAAAATGCATGCGTAGTATGCATTGTTTAAACGGTATGTAGTAAATTGAAATAAAATACTGTCTTGGTAAAATACATGCATAGTATGCATTGTTTAAATAAAATGCATGCATGTACTTATAAATAAAATGCATGCATGTTTAAACGGTAAAATACATAATGCGTACTAGTAAAAACATGCATTTAAATAAAATGCATTACAACAATAAAAACGTGCATTTAACGATAAAATACATAATGCATACTAGTAAAAACATGCATTTAAATAAAATGCATGCATGTTACAACAATAAAAACGTGCATTTAAATAAAATGCATGCATGTTTAAAATAAAATACATGCTATAGTAAGCACTGTTTAAATATGTTACAACAATAAAAACGTGCATTTAAATAAAATGCATGCATGCTATAGTAAGCACTGTTTAATGTACGCTGTCTTACCGTGGTTTTGTTGTGGACGTGGCCATGTTGGAGCGATGTGGTGGAGACGTCGTGCGCTCGTGTTTGTAAAAGTGTGTATGAAATGTGCGCGTCGTCAAACAGCGGCGGCGGCGCATGACACTACGACTTATCTTGATTGACATGTGAACGGAGAACAAAGGATTTTTACAAACGTTAAACGAAACGTTAAAAGTACGAAATTAAACGTTATATACGATCACTACGGGGTCAGGAAACACGAGATGCATATATATTAGAGAAATTCGCGGTAAAAGTCACATTTGACAATGAATGCACTGACGTGAACGCTAATTTTTTTCCTAAAACAAATTACTAGGCGGAATGCGTTAAGCGCACATGTGTGACATCTGTTGCGCGTGACTTAACGAGTTGGAATGTGAACGGAGAACAATGGATTTTTACAAACGATAAATGAAACGTTAAAAGCGCGAAATAAAACGTTGTATAAGATCGCTGGGGGATCAGGAAACACGAGATGCATAGATATTAGAGAAATTCGATGTAAAAGTCACATTTGACAATGAATGCACTGACGTGAACGCTAACTTTTTTCCGAAAACAAAATGCCTGGGTTGGATGAAGTATGCACGTCGATAATTGAAAAAGATAAGGATATGAGTGTGAAGTGCGCATGCGCGTTATAGTGTAGACAATGACATTTCAAAAACAATAAACGAAACGTTAAAAGCACGAAACTAAACGTTGTATAGATTCTCTGTGGAGTCAGGAAACACGAGGTGCATCGATATTAGAGAAAATCGATGTAAGGAGAGATTTAACGGCGAATGTACTGACGTGACCGGATACTTTTTTTCGAAAACAAAATGTCTGAAATGTACGAGGCACGCACGCTGATAATTGAGTAAGATGACGTATTAGCGTGAAGTGCGCATGCGTGTTATTTGGAAAAGGTATAAAACGGGTGAGAAAAATGTTATATTGTATGACGCTGAACTTCTAACGTGTATTCTTTCTACAACAGCAGAGCAGCAAGCAGCAGACGTTCTTCCGCAACATGGCGGATGAAAGTCAACAACAACAACCAAAAAAGTCGAAGGCACCGCGTAAGCAGTCGATGAAGGCGGCAGCGGCCAGCAGCAGCAGCAGCAGTCAACCTTCGGCACTGATTGCAGCCTTGTCAACGGGGGCGTCACCACCCGTTAAGCGCCCCGTTACGCTGATCGCGGCCCCGTTGACTGTCGGCCGAAAGAGAAGCGCCGAAGAGGCGCGCTTGGAGCTACACCCCGACGACACGGCCGAGCAGCCCCCGGTCCTGTCGCGGAGCGGTTCTATGGAGCGTGCATCGACGGCGTCGACGCGTGCCACAGCGGTGAGTCTGAGACATCTGAAGTGCGCCGTCAACGGTGTTTATAAACTCCTGTCGGCCGTTACGATCGAGGCCGTCTCGTACAAAGGGGAGCCCGGCACCACCTATTTGGGATGTTCCCGTTGTCGCCGGAAATTGCAGACAAGCAAAGACGGGAACCTGATATGTCGAACGCACGGTGAAGTGTTCGTACCGAAATATTTCTTCGCGTTGCGTGTGATGGTGAAGGACGGCGAGGAGGAAGAAGACGAGCTTTGGCTTACGTTGTTCGATAGCCAAATGTCTAATCTCGTCGAGTTCACGGCCGAGTACTTGACGGAATTGAACGAGGAGGATCTCCGCGATACCGTGCTCGAGTTAACCGGTACTAAAGTGGAGATTAGTGTGCGGAAGACGAGTTGGAACGGGGACCCCTCGTATACAGTCCGCACACTAAAAAGATACGTCGACGATGACTAATGTTGTTGTCTTGTGTTGTTTGTAGGAGGAGGAGGAAAATTGGCCGCTACTGGTAGATTTATTGAAGCACGCCAACGAACGACAACGAATGAGAGATCGTCGGGGGCTGGAACTAAGCAAGGAGAGCTTTGAACTATTAGCCGAGTCGGCCGAACAATATATAAGAGCGTTTTGGTTGGCCTATGAAGCAAGCCTATTTCGTAGTAGTTTGATGTACTAACAGTTGTGCTTTTATATGCTTTAGGAAGTGCGCTGCGTACTCCAAAAAATGCTTGCAAACAACGAAAGGATTCACGCTCAGTACGACGAGGTTGCGACGTTCGTAAGAACGTTGTTGGAACGGGGTGTGCCGGGGTCAGTAAAGATGGATGAGGAGGAGGAGGAAAAGAAGGAGGACTAATCATAATAATGTGTTTGTAGGACGCTCTGATGCAACACACCAGACGTGAGTGTATGAGCGACTTCCTACACGCGTTGCTGACGGTGATTCGTAAAGAGTAGAACTGCTTTGTGCTGTAGGGTAGTGGCGGAGGAGTACGTGACGCTCACGTATTGGAGGCAATCATCGAGGAGGCGCTGGGCGACTGCTCGACCCGAACGCGCCCCCCTCCACCGACGTATAACGACAGCCTGGGGACGATGGGACCGACGTGCTCGCCGTACTGGAGCGTATCGGAGGAGCTGGGGACGTGTCAACGGCAACTGGTCGTGCCGAGCCGGAGTCAGTTGGTCGGGCGTTACGAACGACTGGCGATGGATCTCGTCGCCGAGAGTCTCGGCGAAATTATTCTGGAGAAGGGATCATTGCGGGGTATGTGAGCCGAATGAAGGCTGTCCCTACGTTCACATGCCCGGCTATCGCGCGGGACGGCCGAATCGGGTATATATGCAACGTTTCGATAATGCGGGCTGTATTGTGACGCGCTATTTCAACAGCGTCATGGAGACGTTCCTGCGTCGATCGATCATCCCCTGTTTCACGAGACTAGTGCATATTCTACACGAGACTACGGTGTCGACTTCTTCCGGTGAACAGCAGCCGCAAACGGGCCGTGCAGGAGAATTGTATTTGGTGCTGTTTGTGTCGAACTGGTTGTTGGGAACGAATTGGCGCGATTATATGAATCGCGTGCAACTCGAGTCAGCCGTGCACACGTACGTGCAACGCCGGAGCGGACTGGAATGAACGAACACTAGTAGAATAGAAAACATTTTATTATTATTTGCTTGCTATTGAAACAAAGGCTTCACGCTGTGTTTGAATGTTGTAAGAGTACCGAATAAAACGTTGAAAATGTACTTTCCGTTTCCGAGTTACCTAGTTAGAAAAATTACCGCTAGTCGTACCACTAGTTAGAAAAACCACCACATTCCACCGCTAGTTAGAAAAATTTCCGCTACATTTAGAAAAACCGTCACCACCGCTAGTTAGAAAAATTACCGCTCTTCCCGCAAGGGTTAGAAAAACAAAACCACCACATTCCACCGCTAGTTTCCGCTACAGTTAGAAAAACCGTCACCGCATTCCACCGCTACCGCTCTTCCCGCTAGGGTTAGAAAAACCGTCACCACCGCTAGTCTTCCCGCTAGGGTGTACTTACCACCACCACCACCGCCACCGTCACCGTCGCCGTTATAAATAGCGACGCTCGAAAAAATATCATTAGAGAGAATGCCACCACCATCACCTACTAGATGGCAATGTCCGAAATGTGGGCGCTATTTCGCGACGCAGTCGACGTTAGAACGACACGTAAAGAGTTCGAAAAAATGCGGCGACGAAGAGCTATGCGTAAAACGTCGAGAGTGTCCAAAATGTGGCACGCTATTCACCACGCGTCACGCTATGCTACGACATCTCAGGCTGCAGTGTGGCCGTTCGTCGCCACCTCCTAGTAATGAATCAGTGGTGGAGGAAGAGGCCGCTAGGGCGCCGTCGCCCGACGATCTACAGCGTGTCATAGACGAGCACCGGCGTACCATAGAGACGTCGGTGGCGCGCGGCGTCATACAGTCGCGTTACAACTATCGTATGACCGCCTGTACGAGTACGCGCGTGCTCGAACCGCGTCTGAGGGAAATGTTTCGCGCGCAAAAGAACGCGTTTAAAATTAACGTAAGCTATGGTTTTGTATTACGCCACAAGGTGTCGGGTCGGTACCGATATTTTCATTCTTCGTGTAACTGTTGCGGTCGCCTCCTCGAAACACCCGCCCTAGTTACCGATAGCCGTTCATTCGAACGATTCCTCGACGCCGTGCGCACTACCGACGTACTGCAGTACGCCATCGCGAAGCGTCCCGACTCCGGATGGATCGTCGAGCTCGTAACTAACGCCACCTACTTCGTGAACGTCATCATCAATCATCCTATCGGCTGAGTTGGCGTGACGACGCTTCCCGCCTACGTGCGCCTCAACAGGTCCATCGTGTCGTTGACGAACGATCATCGAGGCACGCCCTACGACGACCATCTGTGTCTCTTCCGATGCATCGGCCTTCACCTGCAAGGTCACCGACGAGGCGAAAGTGGCCGCCACATCGATACCAACCGTTTAACGAAAGACGCTAAACGTCTGTACGCGCGGTATTGTCGCGCCGCGCGCACCTCGAACGACGGCGGCGGCGGGGGCTTGCGCCTGAACGAATTGGATCGCGTGAAGACGGTTTTCGGCATCAACGTCGTCGTCTATCGTCGACTGACGAACGACGTCGCCGAACTAGTCCGTCGATCGTGCGAAGCGCACCCCACGACGCTGAACGTCAACCTGTACGAGTCGCACTTCTCGTACATAAGCGATCCGCGCGCGTACACGAAAACGTACAAGTGCGGGAAATGCGGCAGCGTCCTCTGGCGGAACGCGCGCGATTTACGACGTCACGAAGCGACGTGCGAAGGCGGCGTTCGTCACGTGTTCCCCGGCGGCGTCTACCGAAAGACGGCGTCCGTATTCGAGCGACTCGACGACGAAGGCATCGACGTCGGCGACGACGACCTGCGCTACTACCCGTACCGCGCGACGTTCGATTTCGAGTGCTATTTCGCCGATAACGATCTGCCGACGGATAGCGACAAATGCCGCTGGATCGCGCGACACGAACTGCTCAGCGTGAGCGTCGCGTCGAACGTGCCCGGTCACGAAGCGGCGCGCTGTTACGTCACGACCGGCGATTCGTCGGAACTCGCGCGTCGCCTCATCGACGACCTGGAAGCGGTGAGCGCGGCGGCGTGCGCGATTCTACGTCCCCGCTACGACGCGACCTTCGAGGCGCTCGACGCGCTCGACGCCGACTGGCGGCGACGACGATGCGACGACGACGTCGACGCGTCACCGTACGCCACTCTCGCCGACCGGCTGTGGACGTACCTTCGTCAAATGCCCGTATTGGGATTCAATTCGGGTAAGTACGACCTGAACGTCGTCAAAAAGTACTTGACCCCCCTGCTCATAACCGACGACGCGCAGCACACGTCGTAGGCGTTTACCAATAAACGTCAGAACAATTACATGTGCTTGTCGACGACGACGTTGAAGTTCCTGGACATAACGAATTACCTCGCGCCCGGCGTTAGCTACGATCGCTTTCTGAAAGCGTACGGTTGCTCGGCAACGAAGGGCTACTTTCCATACGAGCACATCGACGCGTTGTCGCGTCTGGACGAAACCGCCCTGCCGTCGCGCGAAGCTTTCTACAGCCAGCTGAAACGCGAGGGAATCTCCGCGGAGGCGTACGAGATTTGCGCGACGGCGTGGCGCGACGAGGGCATGACGTCGATGCGCGATTTTCTTGTGTGGTATAACAATCGTGACGTGGCGCCGTTTCTCGAGGCCGTCGATCGCCAGTTCGCCTTCTATCGGCGCCGACGTATCGACATGTTCAAGGACGCCATCAGCGTACCGGGGTTGACGTTGTTGTACCTGTTCAACGACCTGCCGAAGTCGATCCATTTCTCGCTCTTCAACGAGCCGAACAAAGATCTGCACCGTCTGCTGCAGGCGCAGATCGTCGGCGGCCCGTCGATCATCTTCGCGCGCCACCACGAGGCCGACGTGACGTCGATTCGTGGCGGCGACGCGCCGTGCCGATCAATAGTAGGCTTCGACGCAAACGGCCTCTATCTATGGGCAATAATGCAGGAGATGCCGACGGGCTGGTACACGCGCCGACGCGCTGAGAACGCCTTTCGAGCGGAACGCGTACACCGCTACGGTCGTATGGCCGTGGAGTGGTTGACGCGCGTGGAGGCGGAAACCGGCGCGCGTATACGTCAGCAGTTGAATGGACGCGAGAAGCGCATCGGAAAGCACCGAGTCGACGGCTGGTGCGCCGCCACGCGAACGGCGTATCAATTTCACGGCTGCTATTTTCACGGCTGCCCGACGTGTCAGGCGCACGTGACGTCGAACGCCGTCAACGGTCAACCGATGACGACGCTGTACGCCGCGACGATCGCCGTGACCGCCTACCTGCGCCGTTTCGTCGACGAAGTCGTCGAAATGTGGGAGTGCCAGTGGCACGCCGTGCAACCGCCGGCGGTGCCGACGCCGCCCGACACGTCACGATGGCAACCGACCACCATTACGCTCTCGACGATACTGGAGGCGGTGCGCGACCGCTCTCTGTTCGGCCTCGTGCAGTACGATATCGCCGTACCGGAAGCGCTGCGCGACAAGTTCGCCGAGATGCAGCCGGTATTCAAGAACGTCGATATCGTGCGCGACGATCTCAGCCCGTTCATGCGCGACTACGCCGAGTCGCACGATCTCCTCACGCGACCTTAACGCACGCTCGTCGGTAGCTACTTCGGCGCGGCGATCGTGCTCGCGACGCCGCTCCTACGCTGGTATCTGGCGCACGGGCTCGTCGTCGAGCGCGTCTACCAGATCGTCGAGTACGCGCCGATAGCGTGCTTTCGCCGCATCGGCGACGCGGTTTCGACGGCGCGCCGCGAGGGCGATATCGATCCCGACAAATCGATCATCGCCGATACCATTAAACTTCTCAGGAACAGTTCCTACGGGAAAACGATTACGCGCGTCGATCGGCACCGGGAAATCAAGTACGCGACGCCGGTCGGCGCGTCGACGCTCGTCAACAATCGGCGCTTCCGGCAACTGGACGTCGTCGTCGACGAGGCGCTGTACGAGGTGGCGCTGAATAAGCGTAAAATCGTCTATGGCCTGCCGATACATATCGGCTATTTCGTATTGCAGTACGCAAAATTGAGAATGCTGGAATTTTATTACGATTTCTTCGACGCCTATATTCCCCGTCCGCTCTTCCAGTACTGCGCTATGGACACCGACTCGGCGTACATAGCCCTAGCCGGACGTGACGTCGACGCGCTCGTACCGGAAGAACGTCGCGAACACTACTTCCGGAATCGTTCGCTCTGGTTTCCGGCCGAATGCTGCGACGCGCACGTGGACGCCTACCTACGACGGCGCGTCGCCGGACTAGCGTGGGACGGCGCGGCGGCCTGCTGCGCGCGCCGACGCCTGTTCGATCGTCGAACGCCGGGGCTCTTCAAAGAAGAGTGGCGCGGCGACGGAATCGTGGCGCTGTGCAGCAAAACCTACTACTGCTTCGGCGCCGCCGCCGGTCCGAAGTACAGCACGAAGGGACTGAGCAAGCGACAGAACGCCGACATCGACGAGCACACCTTCCTCGCCGTACTGCGCGACCGTCGCATCGGCGTCGGCTGGAACCGCGGTTTCCAAGTGAAAGACTCGTCCGTGTTTACGTACGTTCAAGAGCGCGCGGCGTTGAGCTACTTCTACGCTAAACGCCGCGTGCTCGACGACGGCGTCAGTACGGCGCCGATACTCGTATAACTCGTAAACACTCGTCTAACTCGTTACTCGTCTAACTCGTAAACTCGTCTAACTCGTCTACTACTAACCTAACCCCCACCACCCCCCTAGGGATAGTTTCTGTATGTATGTATGTATGTGTGGGTAATAATAAACACCAACAATTGTATACATCATTTGTTTGTTTTTATTTCTAATACTATACACGTAAAAGCGGTATAATTAATGAGGTTTTAATAAATCGTGTACAAGACAGTCATTGTTCACCCTATTGGTGCCGAATAGGCTCTGGAACGTCGTCAACGGCATCCCGCGACATCGGAGGAGAAGGTAGGCGACGCAATATTGTCCGCACACGTTAGAGATGACGCTCTGAAGGCGCTTGTCGTTGTACGTCCACGTGTCGCCGCAGTGGCGGCGCAGGAAGGCGCGGAAGTCTGCGTGCAGCGGCGGCAGACCGTACGAATCGAAGAACTCGCCTCGTCGGTCGGCGCCGACGTAGACGGCCACCCAGTGCTGTCCCGGTTCGCCGCCGTCGTCGGTGTTGCACACGAAGGCCGTCGGGTAGGTGGTGGCGGCGGCGGCGGCGGCGGCTAGCGCGTCTTTAGGCACGACGCCGACGACGATACGTTTAGCGTACGTATCGAGTTCCAGACGACGCATCAGTTGAAACGTATCCATAGTTACCAGTCGTACACGACGTTCCGGTTCCGGTCGATCTCCATCACCGTCTCGAATTCCGCGTACACGACGACGTTCACCGGAAGCGGTAGCGGCGTCCCGAAATGCATTTCGACGCCCACGCTCCCCTGACGCACGACGTTGAAATAATCGCCGTCGCAACAGTCGGGGGTCAGGTCGAAACCGAAGATGCTGTAGCCGGCGCCGAAGTCCGTGCGCGATACGTCGTTCCCCTCGTCCTCGAACGCCTTTCCGGTCGCCTCGAAGAGATTGATGTAGCTCCGCACGTACCGGTTGTGCGGGTAGTCCGGCTGCAGCGGCTTGCTCGGCACCTGACGTCCGTCGACGACGAGCGTCAGGAAGTTTATGTCGTTGTGACGCGCGTCGAACGGATTTCTAGTGTAGTCGCCGTTGTAGGCGACGTTATCGATCATCATCAGGAAGAGGCGTTTCGGAATCGCGCCCATGTACAGGTTCTCGTGCGTGTGCGATAGCGTACCCGCTGTTATCGAGAACGATTTGCAGTCGACGCGGCGCATCGGAAACTTAGCCGTTCCCAACGCCCACGCTTTGATATGTCCCATCTGGACGGCCGGGTTCAACTTCACTTTTCGCACGTGCAGTCGAATCGCCTGCAGCACGACGCGCCACCCCGGTACGGCTTGCGCGCCCACGATCGAGAAGGCTTCCTTCGGGCGCACTATGCGCACTTTCGTGTCGACGCCGTTCGGTAGGTGTTTGTTTAGCATAAACGCGTCGACGTGCAGACGTCCCATCATCTCCACCTCGTTGGTATCGGCCGTCGCGAGGCGTCGCGCCTCGAAGCCGACGTTAGCGTTGCCGAGAGTGTCCATCCGTCCGGCGGTGTCTTTGTACCACAACGACGCCGTGAGATGCGAACGTTTCGCGTCGCTACCGTAACTTAGCAACGTCTCGAGGTAGGCCCGGTACGCGTACGTATTGGTCGACGGCGTCACGAGGGTGTTGTTCAGCGACACGTCGATTCGACTGATCATCGAAAGCAGGAAATTGTTGACCTGCGCCACCGTGGCGGCCGCTGCCAGATCGGTACCGTCCCCCCGCGTTACTTTGAAGCGCACGTACAGTTGAACGCTCGCCAGGTCCGTATAGTCTTCGCCCGAACCCGGCACGAGGAACTCGATAGGGCCGCCGGCGTCGAGAGTCGTCAGCGGCTGGTAGACGGTCCAATGACTACTCTCGATGCTCGTCTGCGTCACCGGTCCGCTGAACAGCTCCAGTTCGGCTTTCACGCTCTCGCACGTTGAGCCGTTCACGAACGCCATGTCGTCCGTTCGGCGTCTTCCGCCTACTGACGACCGTCGCCACTAGGCGTGCTCTCTTTATGCCGCTACCGCCGACTCGTCGGTGCGTTTTTTTCTTCCGTAGGCGCTGTACGCGTTGGTCGACGCGTCGAGTTGACTGAGTATCGTATGCAGGAAATTGTTGACCGACGCCACCGCGGCGGTCAGATCGGTATCTCCTCCGCGCGGCGTCACCACTATGAAGCGCACTCGAAGGTCCGTATAGCCCGAACCCGGCTGGTAGACGGTCCACTGACCGTTCTCGAGTGCGCGCTCCATCGTTACTCGTCGAATATGTCCGTTCGACGCGCTCTTTTCCGCCTACTGACGGCCGTCGCCGCTAATCGCGCTCTCTTTACGCCGACGCCGCGGGGACGGCGCTGCTGCGTTTGTTTCTTTCTCTTCTTCTTTGGCGTTGCCTGCGGATTCAATAGGCCGTCAAGAAGATCGGCGCCGGCCTCCTTCGCGCGCCTTTTTAGCGACTGTTTCAGATTGCCGCCGGCGACGACGTCACGCGCCACGTGCATGCCGGTGTTGAGCGCTCGTTTTCCCAATGCCATCGCGCCCCTCTTGATAAACAGCATGGCGCTTCGAAACAGACTCCCGAAGAGATTACCCAGACCGTGACCTCGTTGACCCCGAGCGCCGTCGAAGACCGGCAGCTGTCCGCCGACCTGACGAACGTAGTAGTCCACGTACGGGTTCTTCGATGACGGCGGCATTTTAAAACAATTTCGATTTACAAAGTCTGAAGTGAAGCGTCGTCACCACCTTCCCCTGCTCGAATGGTATCGGTTGGCCGTGATCGTCTCTTATATCGACTTCGACCTCGTCCAATTGATTCCGCATCAGCTTAACGTATTGCACGCGAACGAACGATTCCGAAACGACGTCACCGTTCTCACCGCGGACGGCGATGTTTCGGAGGAGCGGCGCGAATACGTCACCGACGACGCGCGGTTCCACGAGATCCGTGTACACGTACAGACTCTCGATGCCCGCCGACATGGTCATCGTATCGCGACCTTCGTACTCGAACGTGTACGCGGCGGGCGACGTGCTGATGACGGGCCTCGTCGCCAGCGCGGGACCGTACGCGGACGAACTCATGATCGTGTTGCTATGGAAACCTAGCACGTGCCTCAGACGGCTCGAATGAGGTATGATAAATTCGACACCCGCCGACATACGTAGCGTAAATCGGTTAGAGACGGCGCAGTATTCTAGCACGGCCTTGACCTTCCTGGTGTGTAATTTTTCTAGCGCATCGTTGATCCTGTTCAACAACGTATAAACGTTGTTGTAGAAACAGTGAGGAATCGTCGTCTGACGATATATCAGCACGGTCGTGCCGTCTTCGCCTATCTGCGTGTAAACACCCCGTTCGCCCGCCGCGCAAGTCAGATAGTAGTAGGCGTCCTTCTCTCTCACGTTGTACCACGTGTGCGGATACTGTACCGACACCGCGCCGCATTCCCACTCCCCCGACAGGTCGAAACATCGTGGCAACGTCGTGACGTAGCGCGTCAACGTATTTTCGGGGTGACGTTTCATAGACGCGTTGTTCGGTAGCGTCAGGTAAAAATCAGACGAGAACGCCATCGCGTTGTCGTCGACGTTCGCCGCCGACACTCATAGACGGACTCGGGAGCAGGTAACCGAGAGATCTGCTCAACAGCTCCGTCCACAGGTTGGAGTCACCTTGACCTTTCGTCAGATTGTATATACTAACGGCGATGACGAAGTACAGGACGACGACCTGACAGAGGAACACGATTTCGGCCTTATGGCATTCGTTGCCGCAGATTCGCCATGGAACGGGTTCGGCGGCGGTTGTTGTTGTAGCGTCGATGGAGTCCGCGTTGTGCTCGTCGTCGACGACGGACGATTCATCGGTGTTCGTTCGACGCTCGCCACTCGAGGTAGTTTCGTCGTCGTCGCACATCGTCGCGCCACTGCGCGCTGTCGATGTAGCAGGGACCTTTATACGGTAAGAACGAAGATCCGTTGCATATTCCCGCCTCGTGCAGTCGCCAGCAGCCGGTGTGACGCGTCCAACGATTCATAGGTCCAGGAGCGACTCGGCGTCGATCCAGCTGTTGAATGAGGCCGGATATCCGCTGCATTTTACGAGCGCCTCCGAACCGCCGCCACGACGCCGACGACGCCGTAGAACCGCCTCCACGCGATATAGTTTGTCTTTCGGAACGACTACGCGTTGTAGTTCCGGTTCGTAGAAGGTGCCCTCTATCGGCGTCTCGGCGTCGTCCTTGAGGCGATAAACGGGCGGTTCGGACGGGTGCACCTCTACGACGGTGAACAGCTCCTCGCTCCAGTTAGCCATGTATCCTTTTTTGAAATGACCCCTCGTCTTGCTGATACGTACGCGATCTCCCACGCGTAGTTTCGGTTTTCGTCGTTCGACGTCGCCGCCACCACCCCCGTACAGTCGTTGCCATACGGCCTTCTGATTCGTCGCGTCGACACTCGCCGGCGTCCTACCGATGCTTCGGTGGTAGGCGTTGTTGTACGATCGCACGAAATCCGGTAACGCCTCTACGTAGCGCAGCGTTTCGTGTTTCGTAAAATAGCGCCACATACGCTTCTTCAAAGTTCGATTAAACCGTTCCACGACGCTCGCTTTGGTCTCCTCGTTATGCGTCACGAAATGATGAACGCCGCGACTCTTTAGCAACGTTTGCAGGGGTCGGTTCAAAAACTCGCTCCCCTTATCGGTCTGCAGCGTGTGCGGCGTCTCGTCGTCGTCGTTCAGCAGGCGCTCGAAGGCCGCGACGAGCGACGCTCCGGACTTATTCTTCAACGGAACGCACCACGCCCGCTTCGAAAACACATCGATCACCGTCAATAGGAATGTTATACCGTCGTTGTGCGTTTTCAGTCTAGTCAAGTCGACCAGATCGGCTTGCCACTGCTGGTTTCGACCGCCCACGATGACGCGACGTCGTTTGAAATGACGTCTAACCGGTTTGTGTAGGGTATAGGCGTCCTGCGACGCTAGCCACCTCTCGACGGCCGGACGTCGGAGCTTCGACGCCCGGTGCAACGCGTCGACGCCTCCGTAACTCCCCACCCGTTTCGGATCGAAGTACGCGTTATTCATCTCGTCGTCGTCGTCGACGTCGACGTTTCGTTGCTGTCGAGGCTTTCGTTTTGGACGACGACTCCACCCGGACACCATGACGACGACGACGACGACGACGACGATGATACGATAATATAGAGTGCGATAAGCGCGATGGTGAAGCCGACGACGACGACGATGATGATCGCGCGTCGTGACGTCATCACGACAACGTATCCCACGCCGTGACGCCCAACGAAGCGGATCTGCGTTTAGGTTCGCCTCGCATCCGAGTACGACGTCTCCGCTCAGTCGGCGCTGCTGATGAACTAGACGTCGACGGCATCGTCATCGTCTCTTCTAGTAGCTGCTTCCGTCGTCGCTCCACGTACGAACGATAGCGCGGGTTGCCTACGAATTCCATAGGGATATTCATATCCTTCATGTGCAATCCGAACTCCCGCCATCCTACGGGCGCCGTCGTCTTCGATCTCGTTCGCATGAGATCGTTTACTAGATCGACCATATTACTCCCCGCGATCGCTTTACCGTCGTACACGAATTCACCGCGATCGTTCCATCGAGACAACGGATCGGCTTTCATTTTTTCGATCAGCAGTCTCGTCTTCTCTTTCAACGTTTTCGGCATACTGGCTACGATTTCGCGCTCTATCACCTCCGACGATGGTGGCGCCACCGCCGCTGCTGGCGCCACCGGTACCGCGGGTGTCTCGCCGCTGTTCACCACCGACACGCGTACCGGTTGCGCCGCTCGAGCCGCCTCTATCGTATTGTACCGACTCAGCAGTTGATTGTACGACGCTACCTTTTCTCGTTCCGATAAATCCGAACGTTCTAGAATGTCCTTCATGTCGCTGTCAAGGCTACTCAGCACACGTGATCGAGGCGTGCTCGACGACTGATCGACGCGTGGCAGAAGGCTTTCCACCAATCGTGGATCGACCAACGCCATCTTCTTCGCGTACTGCATCAATTACCGCCGGCGCCGCCGCCGAACACCTGTCTGAGCAGCGGCAAGATAACGGTACTCGCTAACGGCGCTAGCAGGGCCGTCAGAAAACCACCCGCACTCTTTTGCAAGATGACACGCTTCTGCTTACGCGTGACGTGTTTGTCGACGAGTTTACGCAGGTGATCCCGGTATTTCGACAATACGCGTTTCTGTTTCGGCGACAACTTCACGTTCCCTTTCAGAATGTTGTACGCGCAATCGCACAGACTACAAATGAGACCAGTGTCCGCGTGGGCGAGTAGGGCTTTTCGCAGAGCGATGTTCCGCCTATGTCTCCCCAACAGCTGCAGGGCGACGATGTGTCTCTTTATTTGATTCGTCGGTCCCGCCACCTTCGGCCGTCTCTTCGCTCCCGTCACGTTCGCCTTCATAGCGACTAATAAACGTACGCCCCGTCGTCTCTCTCTTCTTATAGTCCGCCGACGCCACCACCACCATCACCGCCGCCGCCGCCACCCTTCCGTACGTACACGTACTGAAGGCGATCGTCCGGAAATATGCACGTATGCAGACGCATGTCCTCTTCCGTTTCCTGTTTCAGATCCACGAATAGATACCCGTACGCCGACGACGTCGCGTCTTTGAAAGCCTCTATCATGTAGTTGACCTTTCTCGGGTACATCTGTTTCGCTAGGTGACCTACTTGACCCGCGTCTCGAGGACTCTTGAATAGCACTATGTATTGAGCGTTCAGGCTGATTGTACGGTTTTCTTTCCCTTTCGGAAACATGTTCTGTCGCAATTGTACGACCGACGTATTACAATGATGACTTTTTAGTAAATAGTACCGTCACCCGGCTATCGGTCTCCTCCATGAGGTCGTCGAGTACTAGAAGCCTTCTCGCTTTACCGTCTAAACGTCTCGGATCCGGCAGGCCGTCTACGAACTCTATTTTCGAAGACATAGACGTGTAGCCGCTCTGCCACTGTCCGTAACACCACAGGATTTTCTCCGGCGGCGAATCGATCATAGTGTCGTAACGTATCAAACGCTCGACGAACGTCGTCTTACTGCATCCCGTAGGACCGGCTACTATACACGTAAAAGGATGCTTCAACGACGGTCCGTTCATTTTTCACGACTGAACGACGAACACTTTTTTACGCGTCTTTATACTCATCGCGCAACTCCATCAACAGTTTACTACTGAGCATGTTCTTCCCCGGATCGCCCGCGATTCCGCTACCCCAGAAACCCTCCCTACTCGCTACCCATTCCACCAATTCGGCGTCCCCGGTCGCCAACAGTGCAGCCTTCAAATCGCTCGATCCGTCAAACTTCCTCCTCAACAACATCTTCATACATTTCACCCTAATGTCGGTCCATTTGTTTCTCATTCTCTTTAGTCGAATGTCGTAACCGCGTCGTTTCGCTGCGTAAGAGCTTTGCGACCTTTTGATCTTTTCGGCGCATTCCACGTCCTCGTAGAATATCGCTTTCCTATACTGATAGGCGTGCTCGACGGATCGAAAGCCCCGACCGAACGCCGACAGTCGACGCATATACATATTCGACAAGAACGATCGCGATCAACCAAACCTTATAGACGACGACATCGTACCGACTACCGATCACCCGATACCGCCATCGCTTATATACCAACACTAAAAAGTTGCGACTAGGGTTCAAACCCGGAACCTTTCGATCCCTAGGCGAACACTCTCCTAAGAGAGCTATACCGTCGCCAACGATTATGCAGTGTTTTACCCCGGTTATATATCACCGCTAGGTGGCATTTTACCCCGGTTATATCTCACCGCTAGGTGGCCTCTCGAATCTACAAACGCATTATTGCTTACGTCACCGTTGAGGACAACGTTAAAAGTACGAAACTAAACGTTGCATGGTTTTAGCGTGGTTAGCGCGATAAACGCATTATTGCTTACGTCAGCGCGCTCTAGGTACGGCGTTGATCGCTAGGACTAAAATACTCTCTGCACTCACCGCTAGGTGGCATCTCTCTAGTGTACTGTCAATCATCCAATTAGTATCAAATTACATCGCTCATCAATCACGTTTTTTATAAGTAGGTTTCCCAAACTCATTAGTGTCAAACACAAAGCCTTTGATCTTTTTTTATACATAGGATTAGTCTCGCATTATTGCTGACTCAGCTGGGTGCCCGAATCGTTTAGTGGTCATTAAAACGTTTTTTATAAGTAGGGTTTTGAGACCGTACAGGTCTTACTATCTACTTATGTATATATATATATATATATACACCCAAGCACATGGATAAATCCTAATCTTACACCAAAGAAGAAGCCGCAGAAGAAGTATAAGATAAAAAGAAGAAGATGATGAAGAAAGAAGAAGAAGACGACGACAACGAAGTAGTATTAGCAGAAGATGAAGCAGAATATTCGATGCTGTTGACCTGTGTTTCGAACGGGTATCTATCATTGTTCACATCGATGGTGAATCGGCCAATGACGTCACGCTTTTCAAACACGACTGCACTGCCGCTACTCTCGTACTTCATGGAGCGCCTGATTTGCACCTTGGCTTTGGGTAGGAGATTAGCGAAGTACATTTGAGGGTTCCATATTTTTGACCAGTCAGACGGTGGGGAATCTTTCTGGAATGAATGACAATTGAACGGTTCATAAGAAAACGGCAATGAAGAGGACTGTGACATTACAAAACGGCATAATATTCCTTTTTTCTATCTGTCGAAGAAACACGGAAACAAAGGACGCAACTATTTATGCACGCACGCCTCCCCCGCTACGGCAGTTTTGCTTCCAGCGTCGCAAACATTGAAACACATGGTCATAGATATGAAATGATTGACAGGTTGTACAACAAAGATTATACCCTGAAAAATAAAGCTTTAGATAGTTATTTAATCACACTTTGGTAATTTTGTTGAATAATCCATATTTAGCCAAACATTAATCGAAAACCTAATCGAAAAACCCCTGCTGTGTAACCAGTGACCTGTGTACAGAACCATTACCTGGCTTGTGACATAACTAGTTGGCCCCATGAGGCAAAACAGCTTTTTGACAAATTTTGTGTAAAATTTCTTGTTAACCAAAACAGACCCATAATTAACCACTAATCCAAATTGTGTCATGCCAAAACTTCATAGCATAACGGATGTTATATGTGAACAAAATTTAAATGGTTCAAAAGTTATAATCCACTGATTACATCCTGAAAAATAATGGTTAATATAGATGCTTAACAAATTTTTTTGTCAAATTTTGCATTTTTACGGGACAAAAATTACCCACATTTGGCCCAAAAAATTGGGCCCGCGAAAATTCCGATTTTATAATGTGTGGCCTGTTTAAAGAAACGCTAAACTGATTTGAAAATGTGCAATATTTTTATTATGTATCATAGGGCCATATATGGTTTTGATCAAATTTATGTAAAATGTTACATAAAAAAACCGTTTTCTGACCTAAAAATCAAAACAACTCATACTATAATCAGAGACGTATATAGAGAACATCTAAATTGGTTGGCTGCTTGTAATAAATGCCATCGAAAGTCAAAATCATCGCCTTGGCCGCCTGTTTAATAGTCAATACGATTTGTGGGTTTAGCTAGTGTATGTTGGAGATTATTATTGTACGTGAGGTAGCGAAGTTTTGAAATGAAGAGAACATCAACTGCAGTGGTTATGCAGGTGGTCCAGCGCGGGTAGCATCCGTTCCCCGGAGCAAATCCCATATTAAAAGATAGGGATTTTCCTTCGGGGCACTCCCGGGTTAAAGGATAGGCCATTTTACCCCATGTTAAAAGATAGGGATTTTCCTTCGGGGCACTCACGGGATAAACGATAGGACTTATCGTAAAAGTATTCCACGACTTTAAAAAAATATATATATACCGAACAG
>CM034541.1:2290085-2307585 GCA_020002185.1 Paraescarpia echinospica | reverse complement strand
AAGTTTAGTGTTTTGTTTGTCCCACTAGATGGTCTAAGTTCAATTCGTGCAACCTATTGGCTAAGTTTAGTGCTTCGTTTGTGCAACTCGTGTCTATAGTTTGGTTCGTGCAACGTGTTGGTCTAAGTTTAGTGTTTCGTTTGTCCCACTAGTTAGTCTAAGTTCAATTCGTGCAACCTGTTGGACTAAGTTAGTGTTTCGTTTGTGCAACTCGTGTCTATTTTGCCACGCGATAACCCGTCTATTTGCTTGAAAGACGAGGGATGCCACGCTATAACCCGTCTATTCTGGTGGAATTCCGCCAAATTGCTGGAATCTCACGCGGTAACCCGTCTATTCTGGTGAAATTCCGCCAAATTGGTGGAATCTCACACGGTAACCCGTCTATTCTGGTGGAATTCCGCCAAATTGGTGGAATCTCACGCGATAAACCGTCTACTCTGGTGGAATTCCGCCAAATTGGTGGAATCTCACGCGGTAACCCGTCTATTCTGGTGGAATTCCGCCAAATTGGTGGAATCTCACTCGGTAACCCGTCTATTCTGGTGGAATTCTGCAAAATTGGTGGAATCTCACGCGGTAACCCGTCTATTCTGGTGGAATTCCGCCAAATTGGTGGAATCTCACGCGGTAACCCGTCTATTCTGGTGGAATTCCGCCAAATTGGTGGAATCTCACTCGGTAACCCGTAGAGTGTGTGTGTGTTGTGCGTGTGTGTGTTGTGTGTTGTGTGTGTTGTGTATGTTGTGTATTGTGTGTGTTGTGTGTGTTGTGTGTGTGTGTTGTGCGTGTGTGTGTGTTGTGTGTTGTGTGTGTTGTGTATGTTGTGTATTGTGTGTGTTGTGTGTGTTGTGTGTATATGTAGTGCGTGTTGTGTGTGTTGTATGTGTGTGTATTGTGTGTGTTGTGTGTGTTGTGTATGTTGTGTGTGTTGTGTGTGTGTGTTGTGTGTGTATTGTGTGTGTTGTGTATGTTGTGTGTTTTGTGAGTGTTGTGTGTGTGTCGTGTTTGTTGTGTGTGTTTTGTTTGTGTGTTGTGTGTGTGTGTTGTGTTTGTGTGTGTGTTGTGTGTGTGTGAGTAGGTGGGGGTTTGTGTGAGTGAGTGAGTGAGTGAGTGAGTGAGTGAGTGAGTGAGTGAGTGAGTGAGTGAGTGAGTGAGTGAGTGAGTGAGTGAGTGAGTGAGTGAGTGAGTGAGTGAGTGAGTTAGTGAGTGTTTGTACGTTTGTTCACACGTTTGTCAGTGAAAGTTCGCAACGTTGTATGTTTAAAAGTATATTTGAACGTATGCTTATATGTTGAAGGTTAATGTTGGGTGGTCTGTATGTATGTATGTATGTATGTATGTATGTATGTATGTATATATGTATGTGTGTATGTATGTATGTATGTATGTATGTATGTATGTCTCTATGTCTGTGTTTATGCATGTCTCTATGTATGTATATACGAGGTCATTTTCGGTTACCCATGCCAGGTTAGGGCTTTTATGATAGAATATTGTTTGAAAGGTTTTTAACGAAGAAGCACGAATTTAAATACTACAGTATCAAAACAGATCAAAAACGATCTAATGTTAGTTTGTACGCTTAACTGTTAACACAGTAAACTATATAAATACTGGTACACCCTGTCTGGAAGGTTATTATGGTCATATACTGTTCATCATAACGCTTCACTTTGTTACGCGCCTGTTTCGAAAAAGAGGTTTGCAACCAATTTTGTATTCAATAACTTTGGTGTCAAGGCCACCAAGGTGACATCGTGTCTCGCGCTTAGCGCATCGCGCATAACGCATCGATTGTGTTTACTTCTTTACATACGTACATACGTGTGGATTAAAAATGATAGCATGATAAAAGGTTGAAACAATACTGCTGATCTCTAGATGCAGATGAAATACAGATTTAACAAGATTTAACAAGATTGCCACCCAGAGAATTAACTCTAGGTGGCAGGTGGACAAGGAAGCCCTTTGGCTTATCGAGAGTCCGACCCTTTTATCTATGTGTATCCAGTCCGTCTGAGGTATGTGTCGATTTTATTTTTAAACATATTCACGCTACTAGCACCCACACAATCAACAGATAATCTGTTCCATTCATTTAGAGTCCTTTGTGAAAATGAAAACTAATAATCTACTCTGCTCCTTTGCTAATGTAACTTCATGTCCTCTAGTTCTTCTATCTTTCTTAATTGAAAAAAATATATTTCTATCTATATTTTCATAACCATTCAATATTTTAAACACTTCTATCTGATCTCCTCTCAATCTCCTTGTCTCTAGTGTTGTTAAACCGCATTTTTAGGCGTATTTCGTAACTAAGATCCCTCAGTTTTTGTATCATTTTAGTTGCTCTCCTCTGCACTCTTTCTAGCATATCTATGTCCTTCCTGCGATATGGCCTCTACGCTTGAATACAATATTCTAAATGAGGCCTAACTATTGTTTTGAACAGCGGTATTATTATTTCTTTTTCCTTATACGTTATGTTTTGCCTAATTAATCCAAGGATTTGATTTCCCCTTGAAGCTGCAATTCCGCACTGCTCTGAAACCTTCATATCAGCACTAATGGTTAACCCTAAGTCCTTTTCTTTTACAGTAGTACTTAGTACAGTACCCCCATTGTATAGTCTACCTCTTCGTTCCCATGTCCTGTGTGGAGGCATTTACATTTCCCAAAATTGAACAGCATTTGCCACTTTTCAGACCATTTGATCAATCTGTCAAGATCATCTTGTAAATGTTGTCTATCTCCATCACTTTTAATCCTTCTAAACACTTTTGTATCATCCGCAAATTTCAACACCTTACTTTTTATTTGATCATCCAAATCGTTGATATATATTAAGAATAATATAGGTCCTAATACTGATCCCTGTGGTACCCCACTCAATACCGATTTCCAGTTTGAAGCCTCCCCATCAACTACTACACGTTGTCTTCTGTCAATCAGCCATTGTTCTTTCCAGTTTATTATACCATTTCCTATGCCATGGGCCTTTAGTTTCAGCAGTAATCTTTGATGTGGTACTTTGTCGAAAGCTTTTTGAAAATCTAAGTAGACGATATCTACTGGTGATCCCTCATCTACCCACTTAGTGATGTCTTCCAAAAAACATAACATATTTGTTAAGCATGACCTTGCTTTAGAAAAACCATGTTGAGATGGGTTGATCAAGTTTTGTTTAACAAGAAAATCCACCATGTGATCTTTAATTAATCTTTCTAATAATTTGCAAATCACTTATGTTAAACTCACTGGTCTATAGTTCTCTGACTTGTTTCTCGAACCTTTTTTAAATAACGGTATAATGTTTGCCTCTTTCCATTCTAAAGGAACCACTCCCTCTTCTAATGACAAACTGAAAACTGTTGCAAATGGTACGCTAATTTGTTCTACAATTTCCAATAGTAGTTTGGGCGGAATCCCATCCACTCCAGGTGATTTATTATCCTTCATAGCCTTTATTTTCTTAGCTATCATTTCCGGGGTTACAGTTAATTGTCCTAAATAGTCTGAATCTGCCCCCTTGAACTTAGCCTCTGGTACTGGCAGTGAACTAATATCGTCTCTGGTAAACACTGAACTAAAGTTCTCATTCAGGTCTTCCGCCATTAAGAATCCCTCTGATATTATATTTCCAGCACTATCTTCTAGAGGACCGACCTTATCTTGAACTTTCTGTTTGCTTCGAACATATGCATAAAACTCTTGCTGTCATGTTTTATATTACTAGCTAATTGTTGTTCATTGCTTCTCTTTGAATTTCTAATTTCACCTGTAGCTTGGTTAAGTGCTTCTTTATAACTGTTGTAGTCTTCATCATTTCCAGTACATCTATATGACTTCCACATCATTTGTTTATACTTAATTTTTCTAATGGCTTCTTTCGATAAATGTTTCTTTTTGGACCGTTTCCCTTGTTTTTTGAAGGGTACAAATTTGTCGACTATGCACTTAATTTCACTCTCTAATATATTCCAGCATTCTGTTGCTGTCTTGTTTTGCAGTGTGTTATTCCAGTCTATCTTTGCTAAATATTTCCTCATGTCCTTATACCTTCCTTTGTGGAAATTTCTCCTATACTGCTTTTTATTATTCCTTTCTGATTTTACTTTGATGGTAAAATGTATCTGGTTGTGATCGCTACTCCCCAGTGGCTCACGTATCTTGACATTGTCAACTAATTCATTCTGTGAGGACAAAACTATGTCTAACACATTCTCATCCCTGGTTGGTTCTAGCACATGTTGAGAAAGGAAAGTATCTTGAACTAACACTAAAAACTTGTGGTCCTCACTCCCCATACTCTGAAGAGATTTCCATTGTATATGCCCGTGGTTAAAATCCCCCATAATAATACAGCCCCGTCTGCTTACTTCCCTTATAGCGTTTTGTATTTTTTCGTTCTCTTCTATGCTTATATTTGGACTTCGATAAACTAACCCAACTCTTAACGTTGAGTTTCCTGTAACTATGTTACACCAAACAGCTTCTTCGCAATCTGCTTCTCTTTCTAATTTTATTTCATAAGCCTGGATAGATTCTTTAATATATAAAATAACTCCACCTCCCTTTCTTCCTATTCTATTTTTCCTAAACATTACATATCCTGTCAGTCCCAATTAAGCATCTGATGTATCGGTGGTGGTCCAGGATTCGGTTATACCTATTATATGAGGGTCAATATCTTCTACCATAATGCTTAGTTCATTTCTTTTGTTTACTATACTTCTTGCATTTAAACACACACATTTATATCCAGCTTCAGAAGAGTTTTCCAGACTGTTATTTGCTGATTTATTTGTGCTGTCTTTAGCTATGCCTTCATTTTCAGGCTTTTCTGTGAGTCCCCCCTGCGAATCTAGTTTAAATAGATGCAACCTGTCCCACTGTCAGCAGATCGCAGCAGGTTCTCTGAGAAAACTGCTGCCCCTTTCCACTAAGATGGAGGCCATCTCTCATTTACATATCTTCCCTCCCAACAAAGTATCCCCATAAATCTGTGAATCCCACCCCCTCTTCTTCACACATCTGCTCAACTATTGCGTTGATCGCCATCCTCTTGCAGTTTCTATACGTTGCCCCCCTTCCTCCCATTACTGGCAAAATTCCTGACAGAATAACCTGTTCAACTCTTGTCTTCTTTAGCTTCCTCACTAACTGTCTATACTTCTGTACTATCGCAGTTGTTCCCTCCCTGTCTGCATTATTTGTTCCTACATGTACCAGTATAGACCCCCCCTGCCATGTCCCAATACCTTCTCTACCCTGTCAGTGACATGTTCAATTCTAGCCCCCGGTAGACAAACAACGACGTCTTTCCCCTCGCTCAGTGTCTTGTCCGTCTTTCTCATAATGGAGTCGCCCATAAACACCCTCTCTTTCCTCATTGCCCCCTCAATCACTGCCTTAGAATAGCTCCTTCTTCGGTTTGCATCTGTCTGGTTGTTGTCTTTCCCCCCTGTCGTCTTTTCTCCAGTCCCATTCTCTTCAGATCCATTCTTTCCTGTCGCTTTTTCTCTTGTCACCTTTCCTCCTGTCAGCGTCCCTTTTATCGACTTCTCTTCTATCACATTTGCTCTCACTTCCTTTCGTCCCTTCATCTTTCGTCCCATCTCATTTTCTTCTTTCCTCTCCCGTCCCATCTTCCCTCCCTCCTTCTCTACGGTCACTTTCTTCCCTGTCACCTTCACGCTTGTCACGTTTTCTGTTGTCGATTTTCCAATTTCTTCCCCTCCAATCACCTTCCCTCCTCTCAATCTCCTTTCATCAGTTTTCTTGCCACTGCTATTCTCCTTCAGTCTTGCAGTATTCTCACCTCTCTCCCTGTCGTCTCTCTCCATTCGACCTGCCTCCTTGTAATTCCCATCTCCATTCCCTTCACAATATCTGTCAACCGAACTATCTCCTTCTGCAGACAGTCCACCTTCCAACACCCAATGCACTGAAAGGTGAATCCTTCCTCCATGGTTTCTGCCCATGACTTCCTACAGCCGGACAATGCAAAATCTACCCAGCTGTGGCAGTGATCACACACCAAGTGTCGCTTTGCCTTCACTTTCCGTTTGCAAGGCGCCATATCCCGATCAGAATTTATTTAATAACTTAACTAACTTAGTCTTTATAAAGACTGTTTCCTGTGTACTACAGCACAATTTAGGTTACAAATTTCAGTTACACAGCCGACTATTTATCCTGTCACGAACGCTAACATTACCGGTAGTGACCTAATGTAAATACAATCAATTACGTTACGTTACGCCGCCCGACTATCGCCCTTGCTTAGTTTTAATAACAATGCTACCTAATCAAAATATCTAGCAAGTGCTGGCTTACACAGATATTATTTTAGGTAAGAAGTTTGATGGTTGTTACTTTATCTCCTATATATTCTACCACATAATCAGGTTTGTTAAATCTTGTTTACAACTTACCGAAGGCTAAGTGAGTTACCCTATAATCACTCACTATACTAAGGTGTTCTAAAATACTTTAACTAACTAACTTTAAGCATAGCTGCTACTCAATATGTGTTTATTGCAACTTTATGAATGATATTAAGGCAAGAATAATACTTATCAATCTGTAATTCCACTTGTTTATCAACTTTTCTGCACCACCAATTTCTACGAACTATCTCCGCCAAATATAGCCTCGAAAAATGATGAGACTTGAACAGGGAATACCACTTCAAAACATTTTGGAACCAGTTTGCAATCAGTTTTCAAGCGATGCTCAAGTGAGATACGGCTGGTAAGTATAAATGTTATATGTCGATACCCGGCTGTTCTTCCAACACATAGAGCGTTCATTACGAGTTTATACCAGTTTATACCGGTTAGTAGCGTCAGTTTTGTAGTGTGCTGAACAAATTACCAAAGAAACTTCTAGAATGAAATTTTACAGGGGAATTGACCATAACGTTACATGATGGGATTACATTACATACGCGCAAGCTCAAAACAATGGCTAACCAAAGCACTACCTGTTTGACCAACTCACCTCGCGTATAGAATTACTGCGCGTAGCAGTTTGATGACGTCATACAGGGTGCGCACGCTCACGCTCGCAACAAACAAACATGTCCAGACACGTTTCGAGTACGTGTTTTATAAGAGACACGAATTTAGGTACTACCGTACGGAAATGATACCAAAGCCTAGGTATAATTCCAGAGATGGTCGCTCTGTTCGAAAAACCGAGGCTATAGGTACTGGTATGACATAGTCCTATATGTATTCTACATTTCGTATACATTACTTCAGATAAAACGACTTCCGCTGAATTTATAATCCTTTTATTATATAAATTACGCCTTATTATAACACCACATTTTAGACATGTCATCGTCAACCAAATAAGGGCTCGGTCCTTTGGCGTAGCTTCGGCGTACGGGCCAAGCAATCTTGTGTGTGACATATTAAAATGCTGTTCGGTATATTTTTTTTCTTCTCAAAAAGTCATCGAATACCTTTACGATAACTCGTATCCTTTAACCCGGGAGTACCCCGAAGGAAAATCCCTATCTTTTAACATGGGGTAAAAATGGCTTATCCTTTAACCCGGGAGTGCCCCGAAGGAAAATACCTATCTTTTAACATGGAATTTGCTCCGGGGAACGGATGCTACCCGCGCACATAACCACCAACTGCCCCCACAAGGCGGCGCCGCTGTGACGGAGAGTTTGAGTTGCATTCAATGACGAGAGTAGCTGATCAGCATGGCTCACCTTCAAGTTGCGGTGAAGTTTCGGGTCGAGCCACCGTGCCTCTACGAGCACTCGAGCGATGTAGTGTCCCTTGTTCGTGTCGACTTTCCACACGTGCACAAAGGCCACACGCAAGAACACGACGATCTAGCGCGACGGAGACTTCAGTGATGACAATGACGACAGTGGTGACATTGGTGACAGTGATGACAGTGGTGACATTGGTGCCAGTTACGATAGTGATGACAGTGGTGACAGTTATGATAATTGTGACAGTGGTGGCAGTGTTAACAATGGTAGCAGTGGTGACAGTGATGACAATTGTGACAGTGTTGACAGTGGTGACAGTGTTGACAGTGATGAAAGTGGTGACAGTGGTGACAGCGGTGACAGCGGTGACAGTGGGGAGAGTAATGAGAATGTTAATAAGGATCCCAATGATGAGAACGACAACAATGAAGAAAATGAAGACACTTAATACAATGGCAATAACAATGATAACCATAATAACAATGACAGCAATGATAACAATGATAACCATAATAACAATGACAGCAATGATAACAATGATAACCATAATAACAATGACAGCAATGATAACAATGATAACCATAATAATAATGACAGCAATGATAACAATGATAACCATAAAAACAATGACAGCAATGATAACAATGATAACCATAATAACAATGACAGCAATGATAACAATGATAACCATAAAAACAATGACAGCAATGATAACAATGATAACCATAATAACAATGACAGCAATGATAACAATGATAACCATAATAACAATGACAGCAATGATAACAATGATAACCATAAAAACAATGACAGCAATGATAACAATGACGTCATTGATTGCACTGAACTCACTGGTAACAATTATATATTTCATGACATTGGTAACAACGAAAATAATTGTGCCACAATTATAGCAACGATGACTATAATGACATTGATAACAATAACGACAACGATGACTATAATGACATTGATAACAATAACGACAACGATGACTATAATGACATTGATAACAATAACGATAACGATGACTATAATGACATTGATAACAATAACGACAACGATGACTATAATGACATTGATAACAATAACGACAACGATGACTATAATGACATTGATAACAATAACGACAACGATGACTATAATGACATTGATAACAATAACGACAACGATGACTATAATGACATTGATAACAATAACGACAACGATGACAATTATAACAATTACAACAGTTATATCAATGTTACATATGCACGTTATATAATATTTTCACATCTTGTATTAGTACTAGTAATTACTATTATTAACCAGCGCTTACCGGAGTGTCCTCTATTATCTTCTTTATCGTTGCTAGCGATATTTTGCCATCACTTATCGCGCTATCACTTATCGCATTCACTTCGTCTGTCGCCTTCTCTTCGTCACTGGCTTGTGACTCTACTGATTTCAGTTCTGCTGAACTCGCATTAGAGTCCGTATGAATTCTCTTCTTGAGAAGAACGAAGCCGCGACGCGGCTTTCTGAGAACCTCCATTTGTTTTTCTTCCAGTTGGAACATATGTCTCCTAAATAGAAAGTCCAACCTCTCGATAGCGCTTTCTAGATTGTCGATAGTGCATGGATACTGTCTCCCCATGTTGAAATGACGTACGTTTCAGCACCGCCAAAATGTATTCCACCTTTCACCTTGAACGAAGTCGCATCTGGAAGAAAGAAGAACATGGCAGCAAACAGGTGGCAGCAATAGAAAGAAGAACATGGCAGCAAACAGGTGGCAGCAATAGAAAGAAGAACATGGCAGCAAACAGGTGGCAGCAATAGAAAGAAGAACATGGCAGCAAACAGGTGGCAGCAATAGAAAGAAGAACATGGCAGCAAACAGGTGGCAGCAATAGAAAGAAGAACATGGCAGCAAACAGGTGGCAGCAATAGAAAGAAGAACATGGCAGCAAACAGGTGGCAGCAATAGAAAGAAGAACATGGCAGCAAACAGGTGGCAGCAATAGAAAGAAGAACATGGCAGCAAACAGGTGGCAGCAATAGAAAGAAGAACATGGCAGCAAACAGGTGGCAGCAATAGAAAGAAGAACATGGCAGCAAACAGGTGGCAGCAATAGAAAGAAGAACATGGCAGCAAACAGGTGGCAGCAATAGAAAGAAGAACATGGCAGCAAACAGGTGGCAGCAATATAAAGCTTTCGTCGTTGGCCCATGCTCCAAATGTGCAAACAGGACTACGTAGGCAAGGCGCAGAAGGCGGTCACGAAGGCCAAATTCATATACAAACGCAAACTTGAGGACCAGTTCGCTTCCAACAACACCATATCTGTCTGGAATGGCCTGCGGCAGATTATGCAGTACAAGGAACACGCAGCGGCCATCAACAGCAGTGACCCCTCATTCCCTGATCAGCTGAACGACTTTTACAGCAGATTTTACAAGCTTAACTATTCACCAGAACAGCGCCCACTTCCAACAGGTACCTCTCGGTCTCCGCCCTTTATAGTCCAGGAAGCTGAGGTGAGGAAACTGTTCAGGAGACAGAGCACGCGGAAGGCCTCAGGTCAAGACAACATCTCCACATCTACCCTGAAGAACTGCGCCGACCAACTCTCTGCGGTGTTTACGGACATCTACAACTCCTCTCTCCAGCAGTGCAGAGTTCCAGTCTGCTTCAAAACTTCCACTGTCATACCCATATCCAAGAAGTCCAACATCACCGGGCTGAACGACTACCGTCCAGTGGCACTAACCTCAGTCGTCATGAAAGTGTTCGAGCGCATAGTACTCAAGTACCTGAAGTCGGCCACCGATGGCCTCCTGGACTCGCACCAGTTTGCATATCAAGCAAACAGATCAGTAGACGATGCGGTAGCTTTAGGTCTGCATCACATTCTGCCACACCTGCCATGTGTCACTGGGTCCTTAAGTTTCTTCTTCACAGGCCTCAATCTGTCAGAGTCAACAACACTATCTCCAGACCTCTTATCCTAAATACAGGTGCCCCACAAGGTTGTGTGCTACCCCCCTTCCTGTTTACTATCTTCACAAATGACTGTGTCTCCGTGGACCAATGGGTCCTTGTGATCAAGTTTTCCGATGACACTACTGTGGAGGGCTGCATTGAGAATGCGGATGAGACGCCGTACAGGGAGGAAATTCAGAGAATGGTTGGCTGGTGTGCGGATAACAATCTCGAATTGAACGTTTCAAAGACCAGAGAAGTGATTGTTGATTTTTGTAAAAAGAAGACTCCCATCCACCCTCTTTCAATAAATGGCGTGGAGGTCGAGCAGGTTGAATCTTTTAGATTCCTTGGAACAACAATTTCAAACGATCTCAGCTGGAGCACAAACACACTGTGCATTACAAAAAAGGCACAACAACGCCTGTTCTTCCCGAGGCAGCTCAGGAGATTCGGCATTGCTCAGGAGAACATGATGCGATTCTACCGCGCAATCATTGAAAGTATCCTCACTTTCTCGATTGTAGTGTGGTTTGGCCGCGCCAGTCAGGAGGAGAAACAACGGCTAGAAGTTATTGTGAAGGGCGCATCTAGAATCATTGGGCGCGAGTTGCCATCCATTTAATCTATTTACCATGCTCGCTGTGCGCGAAAATCCAAGAGCATTGTACGGGATACTACCCACCCAGCCAATCATCTCTTTGAACTTCTTTCCTCTGGCAAGCGCTATAGAAGTATTAAGACAAGGACCAATAGACTTAAAAATAGTTTTCATCCGCTGCTGTGAGTCACTTGAAACGCGAGATGCCATGATACTGTTTTCAGTCGGTTTAGATTTTATGTCGCCATGCTAAATTATTTATTTATTATTTTTTTAGTTATTTATTTCTTTTTCATTTATTTATCTTTTATTTACTAACTTGACTATATGTATGTACATACTTTTTTAACTGTCAGTTTTTTAATTTGTCAGCTAATTTATTTATACATTTATTTATTTAAATACATGTATACTTTTTAGGTAATGTTCAGACGGTATTAATATTACGTTATCAAGTTCACTTTATGTCAATAGATGTACGACTGTCTTAAAATATGTTGGCAGTTGGCGTTGGTTTAAATTTATACTAGTTTTAGCATAGTTTCATAATGTTTCTGATTGTATATTTTGCGTGTGCATGATGGGGGGGGGGGGGCAGGGGAAACAAGCGTGTATGTATGTTGACGCCACAACGCCACGAATTCCTCGTACATTTTAAATGCTACTTGGTAATAAACAGTCTGAATCTGAATCTATAAGGTAAGCACATTAGGGAGGGCTACATGGGGTACAATACGATAGGGAGATTAAAGCAGCTGGTTGAAGCTGGAAACCAGATACAATTACCTTTATCTAAGATGGCTGTTTCCGGCACATGTCAAATCTGCATACATCGAAGCAATATAATAGTAAAACAAACTAATTCAGGATAGTGGGTGAACACGAAGATTGGGTTTCATGACAAAACGCGATAAAAACCAAATCTGAAATTTCGCCCATTCATGGACCAAGGGTTAGTTCAGTGTCACGTCGACCTAGTGCAATACATAATTTATTACAAAACGCAATATATAATCCCTTTAAATTCAGTGCACAAGAGAGTGTTTGTTTTCAAAACGCGATAAACGCCGTGTATCTTTTCTTTCCCAAACGCGGTATATCCTTTAATCCAATCAACGTTGCTATCCGCTCTGCCGCTGGGCGTAATGGCGGCCATCTAGTGAAATCAACAATTTTGATGGCTTGCAAGAACGCGTTAGGCCATCCCCCCAAAATACATCGGATGAAATGTACAAGGGAAGGCACATATTAAATTCGGTCGCCATTGTGGTATTGGGAAGATACCCCAAAGAAGTTGCAACCACGATGAAGCGTTAGAATTGGAAGCTGCCAAGCTGCTACGCTTACGGGAGGTCAGTATTGAATTAAACAAATCAAAATATGTTGCATAAATTCTGTTACCTAAAGTTACCTATATTCTGTTGACCAACCAGATATTTGTTAACATACATTATTATTACGTCAACTGCCAGTTGAGTGTTTTCAGATATAAGGGGAAAACGCCGCTAATTCTAGTTACCACGGATTCGGGCGGTGCATTCCGGAATGCATACCTGCAGCCTGATCAACTGCTAATGTATGGCCTTTTTAGTTGTTTATTTAAAAAAAATCATTAATTATACTGATATGTATGGTCCAGTACTATCATTACTCATACTGATATGTATGGTCCAGTACTATCATTACTCATACTGATATGTATGGTCCAGTACTATCATTACTCATACTGATATGTATGGTCCAGTACTATCATTACTCATACTGATATGTATGGTCCAGTACTATCATTACTCATACTGATATGTATGGTCCAGTACTATCATTACTCATACTGATATGTATGGTCCAGTACTATCTTTGCGAATTGGTTTGTAATTTGTAAATGTTTCGTAATTTTTGTTTGGCGATTTTGATTTGGAGTTGTTACGACAATTCAATTAATGTTGTTTTTTACCATATGTGATTTCCAATTATTTATGGCATTGTTCCTTTTGAAAATGAATTAATTTTTTCTTGCCAGATGACCTGCTACACAATTTCAATAAATTGTATGAGTCTCACGTGCAGGCCACTCAAAATGAGGCATTGCAATATCTCATCCTGAGAGAAATCGAGTGCCTGACGACGATAAAAAGAAACAGCGCACCATATCGGTCAGCGAGCAAACAGTCTTAACAAGGTTCCTGTCTGCAAAAATACCTTCTTGAAGGTGTTGGGTAAATTGTGATTTGTGAAGACCTGAACCTTATAGTTATGTTAACACGTAAGTTGTTGCCATGTCACAATTGCTTCCTGCAGTGTTTTCATTATTATAAACCCTCTTGTACAGCGTCAGCCTCATTCCATCACTTTATTATATGCCGTTGGCTTTACATTACAGGAGTTGGCAAGGACCGCGTGTCAAGAGTTGCAAGGGCACGTGCGCACCATGCCATCAATGACCACATCTGCTCCTTCACATGTCGTGCAAGCCATTACGGTCGTTAGGACAGCCCTGGTATAAAGTACTTGCCTAGTGATATGTCAGTTGCCAAACTGCATAAATTGTTTCAGGAACAAAATCCCCACTACTTTGTCTTCAAGAAAGATTTCAATTTGGAGTTCGGACATCCTGCAACAGATGTGTGTGCTACTTGCACTAGCTTCTCCTCTAAGATTCTAAACCCTGACTTGTCAGAGGATGAAAAGAATACAGAGGCTGCCCTGCTTGTGTAACATCGCAGACGGGCTAGGAGCTTTTACACGGCTCTGAATAGGGTAAGCAATACAGCATTGACTGTCTATTTCGACATAATGGAGAACCTCGTCCTTCCCAAAATTCCAATTGGCTCGAGCTATTACTCCAGACAGCTGTACCTGTATGTTCTCGCCATCGTCAACCACTATGGGACTGGTGGATATCAGCTGAGGGACGACGTTCATTTGTACGTGTGGGGCGAAAATGAAAAAAAATTTCATTATGCTGCTTTTAAGGATATCATGAAATTGCAAAGTATGAATTTTTTAGCAAGGGTTGTAACACTGTCTCCGCGGTTTTTTTACCCAATGCCGCTTAATAGATCACTACAAACCGTCATTTGGGGGACTTCCGGTGGTGAATTGATTTGAATTTGGTGCAGCAAACTTGCGAAAATATAAGGATATTTGGTCAAGATAAGTGATATTATTGAGCGTATAGGATACATAACGTAATTATAGATATATATTAAGCAATATTTTTTGTTAAAAGTTAGCTAGAGGGAGTAATCTAGGGTAGATTAAAAGTAGGCGATTTGCGAGCGATAATTGGGGACGTTAATGTAATCGGAACGTTGCTTACATAGTAGGTCACTGGCGAAGTTAGCGTACCGTGAACGACAATAGAATAGCGTTATTTGAGATAATCGGTGTAGTTAGATGAGTAATTAAAACCTGAAATAGCAATATTTTAAAGTGTATAATAGTACACAGGAAACAGTCTTTGTAAAGACTACCTTGTATCTAAGCCTAACTTGAATACATTGTCATCGACATCGTAACTAGGTAAGGCACGGTGTGTCACTGTGTGTTAACAAATATAACTAACTATAACCTAAACAATCTGGTGTAAATTGTACACAGAAAAGTCTTTTCAAAGACTACATAAAACTACTTTGAACATAAATAAATTCTGATATGGCACCTTGCAAGCGGCAACTCAGGGCAAAACGACACCTAGTTTGCAACGACTGCCAGAGCTGGGTGGATTTTGCGTTGTCTGGCTGTCCAAAATCATGGGCAGAGACCAAAGATGACGGATTCACCTTTCGGTGTATGGGGTGTTTGAGGGTGGAATGTCTGATGAAGGAGGTGTGTAAGTTGACGGATATAGTGAAGGAGATGGAGGCGAGACTCAACATAGAAATAGATGGAGCAGAGAGGGATGACGCGGAGAGAGTTGAGAATTCTACAACACAGAAGGAGCAGAGTTGTGACACGGAGACTGAAGAAAGGAGACTGAGAGGAAGGAAGGTGACCGGTGTGAAGGAACAAGACATTGAGAAAACAGAGGACGGAGGAAAAGTGTTCGGCAGAGGAAGAGAAAACGGGCCAGTGGGGATAGATCAGCAGGTAGTCAGACTGTAGAGAACGAGGAGAGACACGACAGCGATACAGGTGGTGAAGAGATAGATACCACAGAGGCAGTTGGTAAGACTGTGAGACAGAAGACTGATGGAAGAAGACAGAGTGTTCAGCAAAAAACAGAAAACTTGACAGGCGTGAAGGTGACAGGGGAGAAAGTGACCTTAGTGAAGGAGGCAGCCGGGGAAAAGGGACGGGAGAGGAGAGAAGAAAATGTGATGGGAGGAAAGAAGAAGGGACGAAAGGAAGTGAGAGTAAATGTGCTAGAAGAGAAGATGACAGGAGGAAAGGGGACAAGAGAAAACGCGACAGGAAAGAAGGGAATGGAAGAGAATGTGACAGGAGAGAAGATGACAAGAGGAAAAGACAACAACCAGACATATGCAAACCGGAGGAGCTACTCCGAGGCAGTGATTGAGGGGGCAAAGAGAAAAGAGAGAGTGTTTATGGGCGATTCAATTCTGAGAAAAACAGACAAGACTATATGCGAGGGGAAGGACGTTGTTGTATGTCTACCGGGGGCTAGGATAGAGCATGTGACCGAAAGGGTAGAGAATGTATTGGGGCATGGCAAGGGAGGGTCTATACTAGTACACGTTGGGACAAACAATGCAGACAAGGAGGGAACAACTGGTATAGTTCAGAAGTACAGACATCTAGTGAGGAAGCTAAAGAAGACAAGAGTGGAACAGGTTATTCTCTCAGGAATTTTGCCAGTAATGGGAGGAAGGGGGGCAAGATACAGAAACTGTAAGAGGATGGCGATCAACGCACTAGTTGAGCAGATGTGTGAGGAAGAGGGCGTGGGATTCATAGATTTATGGGGGGTACTTTGTTGGGAGAGAAGATATGTACATGAGAGATGGCCTCCATCTAAGTGGAAAGGGGGCAGCAGTATTCTCAGAGAATCTGCTGCGATCTGTTGACAGTGGGACAGGTTGCATCTATTTAAACTAAATTCGCAGGGGGGACTCGCAGAGAAGCCTGAAACTGGAGGCATAGATAAAGGCAGCAAAAATAATTCAGCAAAGAACAGTCTGGAAAACTGTTCTGAAGCTGGGTATAAATGTGTTTGTTTAAATGCAAGGAGTATAGTAAACAAAAGAAATGAACTAAACATTATGGTAGAAGATATTGACCCTCACATAATAGGTATAACCGAATCATGGGCAACCACCGATATATCAGATGCCGAATTGGGACTGACAGGATATGTAATGTTTAGGAAAGATAGAATAGGAAGAAGGGGAGGTGGAGTATTTTATATATTAAAGAATCTATCCAGGCTTATGAAATAAAATTAGACAGAGAAGCAGATTGCGAAGAAGCTGTTTGGTGTAACATAGTTACAGGAAACTCAACGTTAACGGTTGGATTAGTTTATCGAAGTCCAAACATAAGCATAGAAGAGAATGAAAAAATACAAAACGCTATAAGGGAAGTGAGCAAACGGGACTGTGTTATTATGGGGGATTTTAACCATGGGCATATAAAATGGAAATCTCTCTAAGGAGTGCTGGGTAAAGGGAGGACCACAAGTTTTTAGTTTTAGTACAAGATAGTTTCCTTCTCAACATGTGCTAGGAACCAAATCCAGGGAGCAGGAATGTGTTAGACTAGTTTTGTCTCCTCGCCAGACGAATTGCTGACAATGTTAAATTATGAGCCTCTGGAAGTAGTGATCACAATCAGATACATTTTACTCATTAAAGTAAAATTCAGAAAGAAATAAATAAAAAGGTTGAGGAGAAATTTCCCACAAAGGAAGATATAAGGAAATGAGGAAATATTTAGCAAAGATAGACTGGTATAATACACTGAAGAATAAGACAGCAACAGAATGCTGGAATATCTTAAAGAATGAAATAGAGTGCATCGTAGATAAATTTGTTCCCTTCAAAAAACAAGGGAAACGGACCAGAAAGAAATACTTATTGAAAGAAGCCATTAGAAAAATTAAGTATAAACAAATGATGTGGAAGCCATATAGACGTACTGGAAATGACGAAGACTACAACATTTATAAAGAAGCACTAAACCAAGCTACAGCTGAAATTAGAAATTCAAAGAGAAGCTATGAACATAAATT